>DWNE01004173.1:0-15566 GCA_018249875.1 Cecropterus toxeus
AATACAATTATTGGCGCTATTGGTGGAATTAATCAAACTTCTTTACGAAAATTAATGTCTTTTTCTTCCATTAATAATTTAGGATGAATGATATCTGCAATTTTAATTAGAGAAAATTTATGATTTTTATATTTTTTTGTTTATTCTTTTATTACTATAATAATATGTTTTTTATTTTATATTTATAATATTTATTTCATTAATCAATTATTTATTTTTAATCTAAATTTTTTTTTAAAATTTTTTATTTTTATTAATTTTCTTTCTTTAGGGGGATTACCTCCTTTTTTAGGATTTTTTCCTAAATGAATTATCATTAACTTTTTAATAAATATAAAATCATATATTATTTGCTTTATTTTTATTATAATAAGATTAATCACTTTATTTTTTTATATTCGTATTGTATATTCTTGTATTTTATTTAATTACATAAAATTAAAATGATTTAAAATATTTATTAAAAATAAATATTTTTCATTTATTTTATTTATAAATTTAATTTCTATTATAGGATTAATTCTTAGAACCTTATACTTTATTTAAGGTTTTAAGTTAAATTAAACTAATAATCTTCAAAATTATTTATAAAGAAAATTCTTTAAGCCTTAGTAATTTTTATTACCCCTTAAAATTTGCAATTTTAAATCACTTTATTGAATATAAGACATTTATTTATTTATTTATATATATATATATATATATATATATAATAAAAGAGAATTATTCTCGTTAATAAATTTACAATTTATCGCTTAATCTCAGCCATTTTATTTTTATGCAAAAATGACTTTATTCTACTAATCATAAAGATATTGGAACTTTATATTTTATTTTCGGAATTTGAGCAGGATTAATTGGAACTTCATTAAGATTACTTATTCGAACTGAATTAGGTACCCCAGGATCTTTAATTGGAGATGATCAAATTTATAATACTATTGTAACAGCTCATGCTTTTATTATAATTTTTTTTATAGTTATACCTATTATAATCGGAGGATTCGGAAATTGATTAATTCCTCTGATATTAGGAGCCCCCGATATAGCTTTCCCTCGTATAAATAATATAAGATTTTGATTATTACCCCCATCTTTAACCCTTCTAATTTCAAGAAGAATTGTAGAAAATGGTGCAGGTACTGGATGAACAGTTTATCCCCCTTTATCATCCAATATTGCCCACCAAGGAGCATCAGTAGATTTAGCAATTTTTTCATTACATCTAGCTGGAATTTCTTCTATTCTTGGAGCTATTAATTTTATTACAACTATTATTAATATACGAATTAATAATTTATCATTTGATCAAATACCATTATTTATTTGAGCTGTTGGAATTACAGCTTTATTATTATTACTTTCATTACCTGTTTTAGCAGGAGCTATTACTATATTATTAACTGATCGAAATTTAAATACTTCTTTTTTTGATCCAGCAGGTGGAGGTGATCCTATTTTATACCAACATTTATTTTGATTTTTTGGGCACCCAGAAGTTTATATTCTTATTCTTCCAGGATTTGGAATAATTTCTCATATTATTAGTCAAGAAAGAGGAAAAAAAGAAACTTTTGGATGTTTAGGGATAATTTATGCAATATTAGCAATTGGTTTATTAGGATTTATTGTTTGAGCTCATCATATATTTACTGTTGGTATAGATATTGATACTCGAGCCTACTTTACTTCAGCTACTATGATTATTGCAGTTCCAACAGGAATTAAAATTTTTAGTTGATTGGCAACTCTTCATGGTACCCAAATTAATTATAGTCCTTCTATATTATGAAGATTAGGATTTGTATTTTTATTTACTGTAGGAGGATTAACAGGAGTAATTTTAGCAAATTCATCAATTGATATTACTTTACATGATACATATTATGTAGTAGCTCATTTTCATTATGTTCTTTCTATAGGAGCTGTATTTGCTATTTTTGCAGGTTTTATTCACTGATACCCATTATTTACAGGACTTTCATTAAATCCTTTTATACTTAAAATTCAATTTACTTCTATATTTTTAGGTGTTAATTTAACTTTTTTTCCTCAACATTTCCTAGGTCTAGCAGGAATGCCTCGCCGATATTCAGATTATCCTGATAGATATATTTCATGAAATGTAATTTCATCATTTGGATCTTATATTTCTTTATTATCTATAATAATAATAATAATAATTATTTGAGAATCAATAATTAATCAACGATTAATTTTATTCCCATTAAACATACCTTCTTCTATTGAATGATTCCAAAACTTACCTCCAGCTGAACATTCATATAATGAATTACCTATTTTAAGAAATTTCTAATATGACAGACTATATGTAATGGATTTAAACCCCATCTATAAAGGAATTATCCTTTTTTTAGAAATGGCAACATGATCTAATCTTAATTTACAAAATAGTGCTTCACCTTTAATAGAACAAATTATTTTTTTTCATGATCATACTTTAATCATTCTTATTATAATTACTATTTTAGTAAGCTATATAATAATAACATTATTTTTCAATAAATATATTAACCGATTTTTACTTGAAGAACAAATAATTGAAATAATTTGGACTATTTTACCAGCAATTACTTTAATTTTTATTGCATTACCTTCTCTTCGTTTATTATATCTTTTGGATGAATTAAATAATCCTCTCATTACTTTAAAATCTATCGGACATCAATGATATTGAAGATATGAATATTCTGATTTTTTTAATGTAGAATTTGATTCTTATATAATTCAATTAAATGATCAAAAAAATAATTTTCGATTATTAGATGTTGATAATCGAATTATCCTTCCAATAAATAATCAAATTCGTATTTTAATTACAGCTACAGATGTAATTCATTCTTGAACTATTCCATCATTAGGAATTAAAGTTGATGCAAATCCAGGTCGATTAAATCAAACTAATTTTTTTATTAATCGACCTGGAATTTTTTATGGACAATGTTCGGAAATTTGTGGGGCTAATCATAGATTTATACCCATTGTAATTGAAAGAATTTCAATTAAAAATTTTATTAATTGAATTAATAATTATTCATCATTAGATGTCTGAAAGTAAGTAATGGTCTCTTAAACCATTTTATAGTAAATTAACAATTACTTCTAATGAATTAAATTAATTATTTTTTTTAATAAATAATTAAATTATTAAATTTAAATTAATTTAAATTAATTTAAATTTTTAATTTAAAGAATTAGTTAAATAAATAACATAAATATGTCAAATTTAAATTATTATAAAATATAATATTCTTTTATTCCACAAATAATACCTATTAATTGAATTATATCATTTATTTTATTTATTTTAATTTTTATTTTATTTAATATTATAAATTATTATATTTATAATATAATTAAAATCAATAAAAAAAATTTTTTAAATAAAAAAATTTATTATAATCAATTTATCTGAAAATGATAAATAATTTATTCTCAATTTTTGATCCTTCTACTAATATCTTTAATATTCCATTTAATTGAATTAGAACTTTTTTAGGGTTAATATTTATCCCATATTCTTTTTGATTTATTCCTAATCGACATTATATTATTTGAAGAATAATTATCAATAAATTACATAATGAATTTAAAAATCTAATAGGACCTAATAGTTTTAATGGATCAACATTTATTTTTATTTCATTATTTTCATTCGTTTTATTTAATAATTTTTTAGGATTATTCCCCTATATTTTTACTAGAACAAGTCATTTAACAATTTCTTTATCTATTACTTTATCTTTATGATTAAGATTTATATTTTATGGTTGAATTAATAATTCTCAACATATATTTATTCATATAATTCCCCAAGGAACTCCAAATATCCTTATACCTTTTATAGTAATTATTGAAACTATCAGAAATATAATTCGACCAGGAACTTTAGCAGTTCGATTAACAGCTAATATAATCGCAGGTCACTTATTATTAACTCTTTTAAGTAGAACAGGAATTAATATGCCTAATTATTTAATTATTTTATTAATTATTATTCAAATTTTACTTTTAACTCTTGAATCTGCAGTTGCAGTTATTCAATCTTATGTAATTGCTATTTTAAGAACCTTATATTCTAATGAAGTAAATTAATGTCAAACCATAACCATCCATATCATTTAGTAGATTATAGTCCATGACCTTTAACTGGAGCTATTGGAACATTAACTCTCGTTACAGGTATAGTAAAATGATTTCATAATTTTAATATAAATTTATTAATTATAGGATATCTAATTATCATTTTAACAATATATCAATGATGACGAGATATTTGCCGAGAAGGAACATTTCAAGGTAAACATACAATTTTAGTTTTAAAAGGATTACGATGAGGAATAATTTTATTTATTATCTCAGAAATTTTTTTTTTTATTTCTTTTTTTTGAGCTTTTTTTCATAGAAGTTTATCCCCTAATATTGAAATTGGTGCAATATGACCTCCATCAAATATTACTCCATTTAATCCTTTCCAAATTCCATTATTAAATACTATTATTTTAATTACATCTGGAGTTACAGTTACTTGAGCTCATCATGCATTAATAGAAAATAATTTTACACAAACTAAACAAAGATTATTAATTACAATTTTACTTGGTATTTACTTTACTATTCTTCAAGCATACGAATATTATGAAGCACCATTTACTATTGCAGATAGAATTTATGGATCAACTTTTTTTATAGCAACAGGATTTCATGGTCTTCATGTAATTATTGGAACAATTTTTTTATTAACTTGTTGAATTCGTCATTTATTTAATCATTTTTCTAACAAACATCATTTTGGGTTTGAAGCTGCAGCATGATACTGACACTTTGTTGATGTAGTTTGATTATTTTTATATATTTCTATTTATTGATGAGGTAATTAATTATTTATATAATATATTTAGTATATTTGATTTCCAATCAAAAAGTTTAATAATTTTAATATAAATAATTATCCTATTAATAATATTATCTATTTTAATTTCTATTATTTCTAATATTGTTATAATTATTTCTTTAATTTTATCAAAAAAATCTTTTAAAGATCGAGAAAAATGTTCACCTTTTGAATGTGGATTTGACCCTAAATCATCCGCACGTAATCCTTTCTCATTACATTTTTTTTTAATTACAGTAATTTTTTTAATTTTTGATGTAGAAATTGCATTAATTTTTCCTATAATTTCGACATTTAAAATAGTAAACTTTATTATCTGAACCAAAACTAGAATTTTTTTTATTATTATATTAATCTTAGGTTTATATCATGAATGAAATCAAAATATATTAAATTGAACAAATTAAAATATTTTATAGGATTATAGTTTATTCAAAACATTTGATTTGCATTCAAAAAATATTAATAAAATTAATTTATCTTAAATTATAAATAAGAAGCAAATTTATTGCATTTAATTTCGACTTAAAAGAAAGAGTTAATTTTATACTCCTTATTTAAAATTAATTATTATTAATTAATTAATTGAAACCAAAAAGAGGTATATTACTGTTAATGATATCATTGAATATATTTATTCCAATTAAATATTTTATAGAAATATTTAATAATTAAGCTGCTAACTTAATTTTTAGTGATTTATTTCATTAATATTTCTTATTTATATAGTTTAAAAAAACCTTACATTTTCATTGTAAAAATAAAATAATTATATTTTTATAAATATAAATATAAATATTAAATTTATTTAAAGATTAAAATAATCACCCTAATATCTTCAATATTATACTCTAAATTAAGCTATTTAAATAATTATAAAAAATAATTAAAATAAAAAAAATTAATATTATTCATAAAATAAATCTAAATAAATAAATCTTTAAATTATTTATTTGAGTATAACTAAAAAAAATAGAATAATTTTTAATAATTAAAAAAATACCTTGACCACTATATAATTCTCTTCAACTTATATCAATATTTTTAATTATTTTTTGACCAAAATTTAAAAAATAATAACTTAAACCATAAGTAGACAAATTAGGTATAAATCATATTAATCTTAAAAATGAACTCAAATTATAAGTATTTAAAAATTTATTAATAGAATAAATATTTATATTTCTAACTAAATAACCTATTAATCCCCCTAATAATCTAACATAATTAACCATAAATTTTATATTAATAGATAAATAAATTATATAAGGATAAGAAAAAATTAATCATCTTAATAAACTTCCAACAATTACTCTTATAAACATTAGTAAAAATATTCTTTTCAATATAATATAATCTTCTTCATATAAATTATAAATTCTTAATAAATTAAAATTATTTACTATTAAATATATTATTAAACGAATAGTATAAAATATTGTCAATCCAACTGATAAATAATATAAATAAAAAATTATTATATTTAAACTTCTTATTGATATTATTTCTAAAATTAAATCCTTTGAATAAAATCCTGCTAAAAATGGAATACCACATAATGCTAAATTTGAAATATTTATACATAAAGAAGTTAAAGGAATATATAAACTTACACCACCTATTAATCGAATATCCTGATTATCATTCATTATATGAATAATTATCCCAGCACATATAAATAATAAAGCTTTGAATATAGCATGAGTTAATAAATGAAAAAAAGCTAAATCTGGGAATCCTATTATTAAAATTCTTATTATTAAGCCTAATTGTCTTAATGTAGATAAAGCAATAATTTTTTTTAAATCAAATTCATAATTAGCAGAAATTCCAGCTATAAATATAGTTAATCTACATAATAATAATAATCATTTTAAAAAAAATATTTCAATTAATAAATTATTAAAACGAATTAACAAATATACCCCAGCTGTTACTAATGTGGAAGAATGAACTAAAGCTGATACAGGAGTTGGAGCTGCTATAGCAGCCGGTAATCAAGAACTAAAAGGAATTTGAGCTCTTTTAGTTATTGCCGCAATAATAATTATAAACCCAATAATTTGTATACTAAAATCATTAAATATAAAATTTAAATAATAAATATAATTTCATCTTCCATAATTTAATATTCAACAAATTACTATTAAAATAAAAACATCACCAACTCGATTAGATAAAGCTGTTAATATCCCAGCATTATAAGATTTTAAATTTTGATAATAAATGACTAAACAATATGAAACTAAACCTAAACCATCTCAACCTAATAAAATTCTAATAATATTAGGTCTAATAATTAATAAAATTATTGATAAAATAAATAATAAAACTAAAATAATAAATCGATTTAAATTTAACTCAGAAGATATATATCTTTTTCTATAATAAATAACACAAGATGAAATTAATGAAACAAATATTATAAACAACAAAGATATTCAATCTAATAAAACTGATAATACAATATTAATAGAATTAAAAGAAATTAATTCCCATTCTAAAAAAATTACTATTTTATTTATAATAAAATAAAATACTATAAAAAAATTTATTAAAGAAAAAAAAAATAAAAAAAAAAAGCTAACAAAACAGATGGAAAAATTTTTATTAATAATTTAAAGTGATCTATGCCACATTTTTGATACCACAAATCAATATTTTATTTTAAATTATTTAAATAAAATCAAATTATAAAATAATCAATTTTTAAAATTATTATATTTAAAGGTAATCAATGTAATAATAATAATAAATATTCTCGAGATAATCCAGTATAAAAACTATATAATCCTAAATTATATTTACCATGTTGAGTATAAGAATATAAATATAAACTATAACCAGCTCTGAAAAAAGAAATTAATATTAAACTAATTATAGTAAATCAAGATCAACTAACTAGTCTATTAATTAATCTAATTTCCCCTATTAAATTTAATGTTGGAGGAGCTGCCATAGCAGCCGATAAAAGTAAAAATCATCATAATCTTATTGAAGGTATAAAATTTATTATTCCTTTATTTAACAGTAATCTTCGTCTTCCTAATCGTTCATAATTAATATTAGCTAAACAAAATAAACCAGAAGAACATAATCCATGCCCAATTATTAAAACATAAGACCCATAAAATCCTCAATAATTTATTGTTATAACCCCACCAATTACTAAACCTATATGAGCTACAGAAGAATAAGCAATTAATGATTTTATATCAATTTGACATAAACATTTTAAACTAATATAAAATCCCCCTAATAATCTAATTACAATTCATATAAAATTTAATTTTAAAGAAATTTTTTGAATAAAAATTATAATACGTAAAAGTCCGTATCCTCCTAATTTTAATATAATACCAGCTAAAATTATTGAACCTGAAACAGGAGCTTCAACATGAGCTTTAGGTAATCATAAATGAACAAAATATATTGGTATTTTTACCAAAAAAGCTAAAATTATAGAAAAATATAAAATATATAAATTATAATCATAAAATTTTAAAAAATAAATCATTATTCTACTTATTTCATTAAAAATATAAAAAATCCCTAATAATAAAGGTAAAGAAACAAATAAAGTATAAAATAAAAGATATATCCCTGCCTGGATTCGTTCTGGTTGATAGCCTCAACCAATAATTAATATTAAAGTAGGAATTAATCTACCTTCAAAAAATAAATAAAATATAAATAAATTTAAAGAAGAAAAAGTTAAAAATAATATTATTATTAAAAAAATAATACTTAATAAAAAAAAATTTAAAAAAAAATTAGTTTGATTTAATTTTTCACTAGCTATAATTATTAATGAACAAATTCAAATTCTTAATATAATTAAACCAAAAGAAATTATATCACACCCTATTATATATCTTAAATTACAAAAATTCATGATATTAATAGTCAAATTTATAAATAAAAATATTATCAAAAATAATATTATTTGAACCATTCAAAATATATTTTTTTTAAAACATAAAGGAATTATAAAAATTATTATAAAAAGAAATTTTAACATTTATAATTTAATTATAATAAACTAAAACTTTGAAAATAATCATTTCCATAAGTACGAATTATTGAAACTAGAATAGAAATCCCTAAAGCCCCCTCACAAACTGTAAAAACTAAAAAAACTATCAATATATACATGTCATACTCAACAAATCTTAAATATATTATTATTATTATATAAACTCTTAAAACAATAAATTCTAATCTTAATAATATAATTAATAAATGTTTATGTTTTGAAACAAAAATTATATTCCCAATTATAAATATTACAAAAATAATAATTATATTTATCATTAATAGTTTTTATAATTTAAAAAAAAATATTGGTCTTGTAAATCAAAAATAATATACTTATATTTAAAAACTTCAAAGAAAAAGAAATTCTTTATCATTAATCTCCAAAATTAATATTTTTTTTTTAAAACTATTCTTTGAAATTACAAAAATATTTTTATCTTTTTGCATTTTTTTCTTATCAATTATAATGTTTTTTCTAAAACATCCTCTTTCAATAGGATTATTAATCTTAATTCAAACATTACTAATTTGTTTAATTTCAGGAATAATTATAAAAACTTATTGATTTTCTTATATCTTATTTTTAACTTTTTTAGGAGGTTTATTAGTATTATTTATTTATGTATCAAGAATTGCATCAAATGAAATATTTAATTTTTCTCCTATTAATAAATTTTTTTTATTAAATTGTTTACTACTCACTATTTTTATAAGTATTTATTTAATAAATAATTTAAATTGAATAAATTTATTTAATAATTCATGTGAAATAAATAATTTTTTTAAATTTTTATTATTCTTTAATAATGAAAATAATATTAATTTAACTAAATTATACAATAATCAAACTTATTTTTTAATAATAATAATAATTATTTATTTATTTATTACTTTAATTGCCGTAGTAAAAATTGTAAATATTTTTTATGGTCCTTTACGTGTTTATAATTAATTAATTATTAATGATAAATAAATTTAAATCTTTACGAAAAACACATCCAATTATCAAAATTATTAATAATTCATTAATTGATTTACCTACCCCATCTAATATTTCATCTTGATGAAATTTTGGATCATTATTAGCTTTATGCCTAATAATTCAAATTATTACAGGATTATTTTTAACCATATATTATTCAGCTAATATTGAATTAGCTTTTTATAGAGTAAATTATATTTGCCGAAATGTAAATTATGGATGACTTATTCGAACTCTTCATGCTAATGGAGCTTCTTTCTTTTTTATTTGTATCTATCTTCATATTGGACGAGGAATTTATTATGAATCTTTTAATTTAAAATACACATGAATAGTTGGGGTAATTATTTTATTTCTATTAATAGCTACAGCCTTTATAGGTTATGTCTTACCTTGAGGTCAAATATCTTTTTGAGGGGCTACAGTAATTACTAACTTATTATCTGCTATTCCATATTTAGGAAATATATTAGTTCAATGAATTTGAGGAGGATTTGCAGTAGATAATGCAACTTTAACTCGATTTTATTCATTTCATTTTTTATTACCTTTTATTATTATAATAATAACTATAATTCATTTATTATTTTTACATCAAACAGGATCTAATAATCCTTTAGGAATCAATAGAAACCTAGATAAAATTCCTTTTCACCCATTTTTTACATTCAAAGATTTAATTGGAGTAATTATTTTATTATTTTTATTATTAATATTAACTTTAAAATCACCTTATTTATTAGGAGATCCAGATAATTTTATTCCAGCTAATCCATTAGTTACTCCAGTTCATATTCAACCTGAATGATATTTTTTATTCGCTTATGCTATTTTACGATCTATTCCAAATAAATTAGGAGGTGTAATTGCATTAGTAATATCAATTTTAATTTTAATTATTCTTCCATTCACATTTAATAAAAAAATTCAAGGAATTCAATTTTATCCTATTAATCAATGTCTTTTTTGATTAATAGTAACTACAGTAATCTTATTAACTTGAATTGGAGCACGACCAGTAGAAACACCTTATGTCATTACAGGTCAAATTCTCACTATTATTTATTTTTCTTATTTTATTATTAATCCCATAATTAATAAAATTTGGGATAAATTAATTTTTTCTTATTAATTAATGAGCTTGTTAAAGCATTTGTTTTGAAAACTTAAGAAAGAATATTAATTCTATTAATTTATACTAAAAAAATATTATTAAATTAAATAAATTTTTAAACCAATAAATAACATTAAAAAATTTAAAGAAATAGGTAAATATGTTTTCCAACATAAATATATTAATTTATCATAACGATAACGAGGTAAAGTACCTCGCACTCAAATAAATAAAAAAGAAATAAAAACTAACTTTAAATAAAATATTAAATTTAAATTATAACCCCCCAAAAATATTAAACTAAATATTAATCTTATAAATAAAATTCTAGAATATTCAGCTAAAAAAATTAAAGCAAAACCTCCTCTACTATACTCAATATTAAACCCCGATACTAATTCTCTTTCACCTTCAGCAAAATCAAAAGGAGTTCGATTAGTTTCAGCCAATCTTGAAGATATTCAACATAATCTTAAAGGTATTATTATAAAAATAAATCAAATTAAATTTTGATATAATCTAAATATTAATAAATTAAACCCCATAATTATAATAATACAAGATATTAAAATTAATCTTAATCTTACTTCATAAGAAATAGTTTGAGCAACAGCTCGTAAACCCCCTAACAAAGAATAATTTGAATTAGAAGATCACCCAGCAACTATAATTCTATAAACCCCTATTCTAGTACAACATAAAAAAAATAAAATCCCTAAATTAAAACTAACTATATTAAAATAATATGGAATTAATAATCAAATTATTAAAGATAAAATAAATCTAATAATAGGAGAAAAATAATAAGATATATAATTAGAATAATTTAAATAAGTTTGTTCTTTAGTAAATAATTTAATAGCATCAGAAAAAGGTTGAAATAAACCTATAAACCCAACTTTATTAGGACCTTTACGAATTTGAATATAACCTAAAACTTTACGTTCTAATAAAGTTAAAAAAGCAACCCCGATTAAAACTCCAATAATTAAAATTAATATACCAATTATAATATTTAATCAATCAATAAATATCATTACTATATATATAATAAATTATATATTTATGACTTCTAAAATCATTACATTTTTTCTGCCAAAATAGTATTATATAATTTATATATATATATATATATATATATATATTAATAATTAATAAAATTCTTTTATTTTAAAATTATTTTAAATATTTAATCCTTTCGTACTAAAATATTTAATGTATTTAAAGATAGAAACCAACCTGGCTTACACCGGTTTGAACTCAGATCATGTAAGATTTTAATGATCGAACAGATCAAAAATTTTAAACTTCTACATTTAAATTTTATCTTAATCCAACATCGAGGTCGCAAACTTTTTTTCTTATTTGTACTAAAAAAAAAAATTACGCTGTTATCCCTAAGGTAATTTTTTCTTTTAATCATAATTTTATGGATCATTTAATCATTAATTTATGTTGTAAATAAAAAAAAAAAGTTAATTATATTTTTCTATCACCCCAACAAAATAATTAAATTAATAATATTTTAAATATTTAAATAAAAACATTAATAACTTAATTATAAAACTCTATAGGGTCTTCTCGTCTTTTAAAAACATTTTAGCTTTTTTACTAAAAAATTAAATTCTAATTTTAATAAAGAGACAGTTTATATTTCATTAAATCTTTCATACAAGTCTTCAATTAAAAGACTAATGATTATGCTACCTTTGTACAGTCAGTATACTGCAGCCCTTTAATTTATATAATCAGTGGGCAGATTTGACTTTAAATTATAATCAAAAAGACATGTTTTTGATAAACAAGTGAATATAAATTTTTGCCGAATTCCTTTTTATTACTTATAACATTATTATATATATATATATATATATAAATTTATACTAATTTTATCATTATAACTAATTTTATTTTATTAAAAATTATTTTTTTATAAAAATTTAAATTATTATTAAAAATTTTTTATTTTTATTAAAATTTTTTATAAAAAATTATAATTTGTAAACAATATAAAATTTAAAAATTTTAAATATATTTTATTTTATTATAAATATTTATTTTAAAGATTATCCCTTAAAATATTAAATTTTTTTAAAAAAAAATAATTTAAATTATTTTTTTTTAAAAAAAATTCTAAATTAAATTTATTTCTAAAAAAACTAGATATATTTAAAAACGATTAACATATCATTTCAAATTAATTATTAAAAATATTTTTACAACAATAACTTTTTTAATTAATTATCTCTTTTAAATTCGAGAATTATTAAACTTAATATATTTTATTAATAAACTCTGATACACAAGATACAATAAATAAAATCTACTTTTAAAAAATTTTATTTTCATTTTATTTCATAATTCTTTCACAATACTATTTAACTATAAATTTTTAAATTTTTTCTATAAATTATACTATAACCCCCATTAAATATATTTATATAAAAATTTTTTTTATTAATTATTAAATTTATTAATTTATACCCCTCAAATTAATTAAAAAATAATTTCTTTTCAATGTAAATGAAATACTTACTATACAAGATCTAATTTGTTCTTTCTAGAAACACTTTCCAGTACCTCTACTTTGTTACGACTTATTCCAATTTTTAAATGAAAGTGACGGGCAATATGTACATATTCTAATTTTTAATCATTTTAATAAAATAAATAAAATTACATTTAAATCCACCTTCAAATATTTAATTACAAAATATTATTCATTTAAATAAATTTATTGTAATCCATTATAATCTTAATTATAATCTGCATCTTGATCTGAATTAATTTATATTTTTAATTTTAAAATATTATTTTTATTTAAAAATATTTTTTTAACAACGATATACAAAATTTTTAAATTAAGTAAATTTATTCGTGGATTATCAATTAATTAACAGATTCCTCTAAATGAACTAAAATACCGCCAAATTACTTAAGTTTCAATAATTAATTATTTACTATTTTAGCTTTATAATTTAAGTTTTTAATAATAGGGTATCTAATCCTAGTTTATTAATAAATTTTATTAAATTATAAACTAATTTAAATTTTAATTAAATTAAAATTTCACTTAATAATTTAATATTTAATTTAATATATTTATTTATTTATTATAATCTAAAAAAATTTATTTCATTTTATGTATAACCGCAACTGCTGGCACAAAATTTGTTAATAATTTTAATATTACTAAATCTTAATTTCTTAAATTTTTAATTATAATTACTACAAAAATATTTAAATATTATTAAAATAATTAAAAATTAATACTAAAATTTATATGTAAAATAAATTATAAATAAATTTTAAAAATCATAAATTTTTATCTATATACATAAAATTTCATATAGAATTATTATCATAAATATTTTTTTTTTTTTTTTTGATATTAATTTATTTTTTCTAACATTCAAATTTAAATACAATAATACCTTAAATCAATTATTATTCTTATTAAAAATTAATATATTATATTTATATTTATAATAAATTAAATATTTATATATATATATATATAATATTAATAAATTAAATAATTTAATTAATATACATATAATTTATATATATAAATAATATATATATATATAAATATTTAATATAAAATTAATATTAAATTATCATTTAATTTAATTATTAAACCGTCTTTAATATTTTTTACCTAAATATAAATAAAAATATTTTCAAAAATAAGCTAAATTTAAGCTTTTGGGTTCATACCCCAAATATAAAGATTATATCTTTTTTTTGAAAATAAAGTGCCTGAATAAAGGATTATTCTGATAGAATAAATCATGTAAACATATATATTACCTTTATTATATTTTATAGAGTTAAACTATATCTAATAATATCAAAAATTATTGTGCATTTTACACTAAAATATAATTAATTTTAATTAAATATTTTAAAAATAATTTAAATTTTTTATTTAGTATAAATTTTTAATTTATATTTTTTAAATTATTTTTTATTTCATTCAATATAAATTCAAATAAAATTTTTTTCTTATTTATTTTAATTTTTAGTACTCTAATTTCAATTTCATCAAATTCATGACTAGGTTGTTGAATTGGATTAGAAATTAATTTATTAAGATTTATTCCTTTAATTTCATACTCTAATAATCTATTAGCTTCTGAAGCTTCTTTAAAATATTTTTTAACTCAATCAATTGCTTCTATTAATTTTTTATTTTCAATTTTATTAAAAATAATTTTATTAAAAAATTTTGAAATAAATAATTTATTATCTATCTTAATTAATTCATCATTATTAATAAAAATAGGTTCAGCCCCTTTTCATTTTTGATATCCTAATATTATCGAAGGTTTATCATGATTAAATTGTTTAATTTTAATAACTTGACAAAAAATTACCCCCATAATTTTATTGTCTTATTATTTTAATATAAATTTTTTAATAATTATCATAATATTAAATACAATTATTGGCGCTATTGGTGGAATTAATCAAACTTCTTTACGAAAATTAATGTCTTTTTCTTCCATTAATAA
>DWNE01004174.1:0-15566 GCA_018249875.1 Cecropterus toxeus
AGGTCTGAGAATCTGCCAACATCTATTTTTCATACCCCTTAGTGATAAGGGTTGTCTACCCTCAACATTTTTTTAAATTCTATATATAAAATTCTCGTGTCACAATGTTCGTTCTCATACTCCTCCGAAACAGCCTGGCCGATTCTCATGAAATTTCGTGACCATATTGAGTAGGTCTGAGAATCAGCCAACATCTATTTTTCATACCCCTTAGTGTTATAAATTATTACATAATAAGGGATGTCCACCCATAATGGCAAAACAACGGTTGTCGGGTCAGCTTGTATATTATAGATAGATAATCAGTGTAATAGAGAATCTTCCGAAAATAAAACCTTAATTTCAAATGAATATGTAATTTAATATCCGAGGTTCTTAAGTGTATTATTACATTCTTGCCAGGGTGTAAGTTGAAGGCACATTTACTTTGTCAGCATTACCATTGTTCTGTTGTGTTAGGCACAAGTAATCTATAACATTTATTGAATATACATACATGTATCATCAATGCAACTCTGAGCCGTACTTCAAAAATACATAGCCACTTGGTATTTGAAACCCAGACACAATCAAATATTCTTCAAATTAGAGTAATTTATGTAACAACTTTCATAAAAGGTTATAGAACTCTGACATAACTATATAAGGACCACAAAAAATTCTGCCTGTAATAAACAACACGGTGTTCTAGTTTCTAAAGGACTAGTAAGGGAAAGGAAGTAATTATACAAGGTGTTTCTAGCAAGGATGTTATTGACATAATATATGGATCTGGATAAGAATATGAATATAGGAATAATATTATATCGGTTTCAGGCATGGTTACGGATATGTCATGATTTCGGATCATCCATTTGATTTGTATAGTGCGGTTGCAAAAAATACAAATAGTTTATAATTAGGTTCTATATCTATTTTATCATTTGCTAAAAAATCAGCAGCAGCAGTTATTGTTATATAGCATAGCAGTTACCATTATAGCTACCTACTCAATATTAGTAATATTTACTAAAAGTAATAAAATGTCTGGAAACATGACCGAATTTATCGAAAACATTTATATTGGATATGGTCACGTATGGTACTGATATGGAGCTCCATAACATCCCTGGTTTCTAGTTCGTCTTCAGTAGTAGCAACACATCCATGATCATTATCCGGTAGGATTTCTATTCTATCTTCGGTTGATAAGAGGACTTTTTTACCTGATTGCGTCAGAAGAATGGTAATGTTTTTCGAGCACATGTATGTTTGTATGCTTATTTCTTTGGCATGCGCTACAGCCCAAACGGCTTGACAGATTGTGACGTATGACATATCATTAGAATTGTCTCAGTTTGCAGAGTGATGTAGGCTTTATATTTTATAAAAATGATGGCTACAAAAAGGGGAAAAAGAGGAGTAAGGAATGACGTTTTTCATTATTAGGACAGTATGTGTATCAAATGAAAGCTAGTAAATAGACAATTCTAAAATGATGTATATTATAGTACCTACTTTTACTCTTTTTGTCGATAACTCATATATATATTCCATGTATTATTATAAAAAAAAAATGTTTTATGCAGTTGGGTTGTTTGTTTTACTATTTTTTACAATGTTACTATGTAAAAAAAATCAGGCTATGTTTAAATAACAGCAAACCATAGCTGTAAAGATTAGACACAGATGTAGATATGATTATGTGCATCTAGTTTCGTATTACAAACAGACAATTACTTATAACTATGTGTTTCATTGTACATACATTATTGAGCTTTAGAATTTCATTGTAAAATCAGTCTTATTTTGTATAGACTTTGCAGGGGAGTCAAGAATAGAAGTGAACAGATAAATTAAGGCAATATGATATTGCTTATTAGTAACAAATGCTGTTTATTGAGTTTTTAGATGAGATTTAGTCATTTTTCGGATTTGTACTTTGGAAGTAGCAAAATTTTGCTATTGTCATTTTGTTTTCATCTTTTAGAGATTTTTATTTATTATTTATAAGAATAACGTAGCAAACAAGCATGCAGTCCACCTGATGGTAACTGGTTACTGCCGCCCATGGACATCTGTAGGCAACTTCATATAGAACAGAGGTTCTATCTGAAGTTGCTTTGCTACTCCCTAGGACTAAGATGGTCATCTCATGTAAAAGTGAGCTGCCAACCACACCCTTCCACTGAAACTCAAGGACTGCTTCACGCTAGAAATAGGTGTGACAATGGTACTTCCCTGGTCCAACTACATTGTTTCTTTCACCTGGTCGAATCTTAAAGATTGATTTAGAAGATTTTATGTACACTCTTAAAGATATTTGATTTTAGTTAGTTCTTGCAGTATATTTTATGTGGTTTCTCTACTTAGATAGTTAATACTCGAACACTTGATTCAATTTGATTATATGCATTATCTCTTTAGTATTAAGATAATACATATCCATGAATACTTGCTTTGATTTGAAATCATTATTGTTACTTATAATTATGTTTTCATTTACACCTGTTATCTGATAGTATAACTTGAAAAGATATTTTGTGTATTATAAATATTTTCTACACATCTACTATGTATATGTTATATTGCTACCATATTGCACACAAAACAAACAAATGATTAAAAAACTTTTAACAAAAAATAAAAACCAACTTCAATATGTTGGTATATGAGCGCCGACTTCAGAAATATACTTTTAACTATAATTCTGCCTAATATCAGCAGTGTTATGTTCCGCGGAGTTCTAGTCTGAAGGGATACATATCTGAGGAATTCCAGGGGTAGCTATGCTTATGTGACTAACCTCAGGTAAGACAAATTATATTTGGGGTGGATCACAGATGTCCATGGATGGCAGTGGTCACAAAATCAGGAGGGCTGCATGCTCGTTTGCTACTCCCATTTAAGATTTAAAAATATAAACATATGTTGGTAAAAGAAAAAAGGTTCTGCGGACTAACTGGGAGTGTTCAGGAATTTATACAGGAAAAAGCCTTTTAGATAGAAGGCTTTTGATTTACAAGAAAATTAACTAACAAAGACTAATATTTCCATCTTAGTTTTCATTTATTTATTTACGAATTACCAACATAATAGGCAGATGAAACAGTTATAAGGTATACAATGCATGTTTATTATGCACGTATATTACCCATGATTTTTAACCAACTTCTCGAAGGAAGAGAGGTTATCTATATGTATATGTGTTTGTGTTTTATTTTATTTATTCATTTAATTCAGACAATGTCCATATAATAATAATATTGTTAGTTTAACACCTTTCAGTGTATCTAATTTGTATAAGTATATTGTAAATTTTAATGTATGAACATGTATTGTGATTTAAATTTCAAACAAGTGCTAATATATTTATACTAATAGTCCTTGACAAGGCATTGAAATATTAGTAAATAATTTATTACTGTCAATATGAAGAATAATGTTAAGTGTATGCAGTTTATCACTTTTAATATTCTTCAAGTATTAGATTTGAATGATAATACAATAACTGATATTTATGTACTTTATTTCAGCAGATATTTAATTGATATTTATGTATTAGTTATATTTAATGTTTTATATCATTAAATGATTGATGACTAATGGCCTATTGGTTATATCATGTAGTTATCATTAGCTATTATATAAAATTATGTTAAATTATTCATTAATATATTATATAACGTATAATTTATTTTAATGGCACAGTATGACCTATATGACAATCAACAATTTATTAAAATGTTTGTATTTATCTTGTATATTGTATATTGTCAGTATATAATTATATATCTCTTGTAATTGTAAATTTTTGTGTATCGGTAGTATCTATGAGCTAGTGATGTGCCGGATATTCATATTTGTGGGAACAAATCTATTTGTTTTTATATTAATTTTTGTGGACCCCTAAATGTAATTGTTTCTTTTCTTAATTTTTATTAATGTTTATTTTGTGTTATTTTTACTCAAAAATAACTACCACTATTTTGTACAATCACACATTAGGCACACATTTATTGCAAAATTAATAATATACATTTAGGCGATTCAATTTAATCCCCGGGAGTAGCAACGTTTCTATGACCAGCCTCAGATGATATTTTAAACTTATTTGGGGATGGTTACAGATGTCTATAAGTGGCAGTCGTGGATATAGATATTCCATTCAAGCTATTAGTATCCCACTGCTGGACACGGATTTCTCCTTAGATTGAGTTTAGGCCATAGTTGGCCGGCCTGCCCAAGTATGAATTGACAGACTACACACAACTTTGAAAACTTTTTGTTTTTTTTTTTTTAAGAACTCTCATGTGTGTACGTTTTCCTACACCGAGAGGTGGTGATATAATTTTTTTCAAGATCTAGATACATACTAATAATAATATACATAATCCGTTTGCGTATAATATTTTATCATCCAGCACGTCACTATGAGATAGTCTTAATATGGGGCTCTGAGCTTAGAGTGTATTGTTATTGACTATGTTGATTGCAGAGCCTAGAAGCGCGCCTGAGCGCTGAATCAGATCTCGAAGCGCGTGTAAGCCACCTGTGCGAGGCATGGCGGCGGGTGCACAGCCTGTGCCAGCACTCGACGCCCACCACTCACCCGCACCTCATCAGCTGGCTTAAGCGGCACACCGCTCACACTCTGCTGCAGGTGAGGGTTTTGAAGGGTTTTTGAGGGAGTATATATGTATGCGAAGCGGTAGAACCAATGTAGTTCGACCGGGGAAGTATCACCGCCACTGAAGTTGCTTATAGATTTCCGTGGGCGGCAGTAACTACTTAACGTCAGGTCGACTGCATGTTCGTATGCTGCATCATTTTTCTGGCCCAGGATTTTTGTTCTGGCAATTGAGGAAGGCCAGGAATGGTTGTATTAGTTGTTATTTAAATTAATTCAAAAATAGTATTCTAGGAAAATAATAATAATTTTTTTTGACACTGCATGCATTAGAAGAATAGCCATATTTTTTTAATTATCCGGCTAATAGCATTTCGCATAGGGTGTACCATTTAGGTTATAAAATAAAGGTTAAAACATCACCATATCCTCACTTGTGTTTAAATATATATTAAGTTCATTAAAAACTAAAAAAAATCCATTTACTTTAAAATTACATATGGCCTCTTTATTTGTACATTATTTGTACATAGCGAAATTTATTTATTTTTTCATCATAACAGAGTGAATGGCGCCTCCCAAAGAACCTAGACAAACATCAAGCCTTGGACTCGGCTATCGACTCCTTCATCGCAGAGTGCCACAAGGCGTCCTCCAGTCGAAATGGCGCGGATCCGGCTTGGGAGACGCAGTTGTTGCACCGTGCGAAGTGGTTCAAATCTGTCATTCCGGACCCCTGGGGGAACGCTGTGCTCAAGACGTTGCTGGGGCTCTCGGACACCAGCCCGGGGACAGCTGGCAGCCCAACAAATCAAGAAAGTGAGATTTGTTTTAAGATTTTTCAAGTGGTTTCATCCCAGGATTGTAGGACTTGTTTTCTGGGGTATGTTAGGTTTTGGTCTGCAAGTGGGACTATAGATTTTTAAACCGAAATACCAATGACTTGAATTCGATTTCAATGACTGAAACTCCCCAAAATGCGAACACATTTTTTTAGTGTCACAAAATGCGAAATTTGCATTAGGGTCTTTTTATAGTCATTGCGATGATAATTTGTGGATGTATGGAATTAAATCAATGTTTTCATCATCTTTACATGTTTTTGTTTCAATATGTTCTGTCAGCCAGATATTTAGTGGATGCCGACAGTTAAGGACATCTATTACAGAATTCTATGTCCTAATTCAGAATTCTATTCTACAATTTAATACAGAATTCTATGTCCATGAATTTGTTACTACACCCAACATTGCTATTACGAGTCCAATTAATAAGCTTTCTTACCAATTTAACCACCTTCTCCCCACAGTACTAGAATGGCTGCGAGAGGAGCGTGGGGTGTTCTTCGTGACTCGGCTCCGTCAGCTGGGCACGTCCAAGTGCAACGACCTCGCGCTGAAGCTCGCCTCAGCGGTGATGGAGCGGGCGCGCGCGTGCGCGGAGCCCGTCGCCGACACTGAGACCAAACCCCAGGATCCCGGTACGTTATACCAGATGATACATGACGTGTCTACCTGACTCAGCTCTACCAGCTGGTCGCGTCGAAATGCAACGACCTCGCGCTAAAGCTCATCTCAGCGGTGATGGACAAGGTGCGTGCTCGCGCGGAGCGTGACGCCGACACTGAGACCAAGCCCCAGGACCCTGGTATGCCCTGGTTCGCCTGGGTATATTGATACTGTGACCTTAGTATGAGTTTATTACGTTTCACCTCATATGTAACTTAGATCACATACACACCCAAAGAACTGCTTCAAACTTATTTTGATGTTGATTTAGCAAAGGCATCTATGACTGATCTATGAGTGGTATTTTACATACAAGTTTATAGATAAACATGGAAGAAACATATTAATTACGTTACATACATAAAATAAGTAAATTAATGTGTATTGAACATGTCATTACTGTGTTACCCGGGATGGGCGTAAACACCTGCGACTCAGTCTCCACTATTGCAAATGTTTACGAATACTGTATTTTTGTAAAAAAACCTTTAAACCTTTAAGCTTTCTATTGGTGAAAGAATTTTCGAAATCGTTTTAGTAGAGAGATGTGACCAGAGATTAGCGCCTACAAACTCACAAACTTACAAACTTTACCTCGTTATAATATTAGTATAGACTAGTATATTACTATTTGAAATATTCTTAAATATTAAAGTTTTTTGGTTTTGCTGTTCCCAGCAGTTTTATATGTGTTAAAAAATTAAATGTAACTTAGTAATTGTTAGTAATAAGTTTTTAAAAAAGTAGATGGACTTTTATTAAAGAAGTCAGTTAATAAAGATTAAATGTTACCTCAAGGCAACGACTACAGCCTTCTAATATATATAATACGTAATATTAATCCTCTAAATAAATTCAGTAATTTTTAGTTTGATGAAATTCACAACCACATAGACACATTCAAAATATTAAAAAATCATACAAAATTACATTATTAGTTACCTTTATGTAGTCCTCCAAACTACTTTTTGCAAACATAGGCTATGTACAGACGCGAAGAATTTTAATTATATACCTAGTTACATGTTTAAAATCTAGAAAATATTTCCTCTCATATTAAGGCACAAGTTCGGGTAGATAAAAAAAAAGGCTTAAAATCTTATTTAAGTTTGTATCAAACCTTATTTACTTTCATTATAAAACACTTACGAACAACATCAACAATAACAAATAATTTGATTTGTATTAACAACATTGGGTAATTATAGTTAAATAACAGAATATTATTAGTGTTTTCCATGATGGTGTCCCCAGTCTTTGTGGTCGTCGTGATGACCTTTCTTGCCATGGCCATGATGATGGTGGTGGTGCTCGTCGTGTCCATGGTGTCCCTTGTGTCCGTGGTGGCCTTCGTCGTGGTGGTGCTTGTCGTGGTGTCCCTCGTGGCCATGGTGTCCCTCGTGGTGTCCGTGGTGGTGGTGACCGCCCTTCTTGTGGTGGCCGCCATGGTCCTCGTGGTGTCCGTGATGATGGTGGTGTTTGTGGTGCTTGCCCTCGTGGTGGTGTCCGTCGTGGAAGTGATGGTCCTTGTGGAAGTGATCCTTGTGATGCTTCTTGTGGTATCCGTCGATGTGCTCTCCCTTGTCGTGGTGTTCATGGTGGCCATGCTTCTCGCCCTTGTGATGGTGTCCGTGTTCGTGGTGGTCGCCATGGTGGTCATGTTCGTCCCAGTGCTTTTTGTGGCCGCCGCCGTGCTCGTGGTGGTGGTCGTGATGGTGGTGCTTGCCATGATGTCCCTCATCGCCATGGTGATGATGATGGTGGCCCTTGTGTCCCTTATGTTCGTGGCCACCATGGTCGTGATGGTGGTGTCCGTGGTGATGGTGGCCACCGCCATGTTCGTGGTGGTGCCCCTTGCTGGCGGCGACAGCCTGGTCCTCCGCCTCGGAGGCGAAGCACGCGGCCACCACGCACAGAACTCCCAACGCTATTAATATTTTCATGATTGTGTCGGTTTCCGTTGAAATGTTATCAACGGAAGTCCGGTTGCTACTGACCTCTGAACGCTCATTGCCTATTTTATATTAAAAGTTCGTAGAGTAGCCTCAAGCGGTGGAGAAATACAATTCCGCAACAGCTACATAGAGACCGCCATGCGGCTGCTACTTGTTAATGGATGTCCTTTTTTACTACAAATTTTCTTTTATTATTTAAAAAATATAATTATAGTTTAATTATTAAACTTAGTATTATCATTAAACTGTATTTAAAGTTTTATAACGGGTGTTGGTAGTACAATTTTAGATAAAAATGTATATATACAATATATACAATATTTATAGAAGATTGAAATTTTTTTAAAGGATTTACGGAGCTGGTTTTGATGAAAAACATTAACATTTTCATTATGCTAAACGACCATAAATCAAATCAAACGTTTTCGTGATGCTAGACGATAAAAAAGGTCTTTGGTCTGGTGCGGAAATAAACAGAAAAGCCTAGAGCACGGGAATCGGAGGCTTTACGCCGGATGTTGCATTCCACCATTGACAACGTCCCTGTAGTTCTGGTATCAGAATAGGGCTATGGTACCCTCTCCTGTCGTAAGAGGCGATTAAAAGGGGGCTTCTGGGGTTGCGGGTGGCAAGAATAGGAGCTCATACTATCCAGCTAGGTGATCCCGCGAAGGATGGCGGTATGTCTATTGCGGTGGGCCATGCCGCTCACCTGGGTAGAGTTCGAAGGGGCAATACGCTCAGAGGACTCTGGTTGTGTTCCCTTAGAGATCGCAGAATCCTCATTGCAGCGCCAAAGACGGCAACCGGGGAGGCTTTAGATACATTGACAAACCGAGAAAGTGTCAACTGTCTTAAAGAAAAATAGAATTAAGAGGCATTCGGGTGCCAAAAGTTAAACCAAGTACGAAGCTGCACCAACAGTTCTTACTATGCGCGCTGTATCCATTAGGTCTTTTTTTAGCTTCCAATTAGACTCCTTGGAGTTACGAACGGTTATGAGTTGGGTATACGGTTGGGTATATTCGGTATGCGTATGCTCTGTCCGTTCAGAATTAGTGACTCTGGGTAGACGACAACTTCTTGTGGTTACAAGTTATCGTGAAAATTAAGCTTAATTGCATTGCAATAAGCTGTAAATATATGTGCAAGGGAAGCACCGGTGAGTTCTATATGAGATCCCAGGGTTTCCCTATATGCACATTAAGGTTTTATTTTAGTTAGTAAAATGTCACATAACAGATTTATGTGAGATTTTTACTCACTGAAACCACTAAAACTCACCAAAACTTCCTCGAAAAAGTATGGTATCGTTTGAAGATTTCCCTCTCGAAACAAAAAATAGAGGCATTTTTTTGGAAACTGCCATGTTTTTAAAAACTTAGTGCATCTGTCTTAGAGAATGGAAATTATTTTAAACTAGGGGCTTTATTCTCTACGTCACACGTGATTTCTTGTCGATATCGTAAAGCTTAAACCTTGCTCAAAACTATCTTGAACAGCGCACTAAATAAGAGCCCATCAGACACTTCTTCCCAAAAATGCAAACTAATTTAATGCGGTTCTGAAGAAGATGACTTACATTAAATGTCAACGAAGTTATCATAGCGTTTCCGTACATTTAGCAAACACGCTTGCTAAAATCTCGTTATCTTGACCGTTAAAAACTGTAGAGTTCACAATTTGAAAGCAGGTGTCATAGAGCAGTATAATTGGTTAAGATATTGCTGCATGACTTTCACGCTCATGTGTTTTTCAGTTTCAATATATTTTTATAGATTTTCAGATACAGACAATTTCCGTAATATTTTAATATGCACTCTTGCAAATCCCTAGAGTTTATTTACAGTTAACTATAAAATATATTTCGATATAAACACACGAACGTAATAATCAATTAGTTGCTCATCATAATCATAGCTATGTAATAGTCTACGTACATACCTAAGTCATCTACACTCAATCACGCAAGAAACACTGGTCGGATACACATGAAATTTTGAATAGATTTAACTTATTTACCTGCTAACTTATAAGGTACGTTTGATTTAGATATTTAACACTATTTAAAGATGGCGATTATTTATGTCGCGTAGCGAAGCATGGGCACTTTGGCTAGCAGTGAATAAGGCCCCTTAGTGTCTTTAAGTATACATGACCTCTTATCGTGCCATGTTAAGCTCGCTTATAAATTTCCCGCAGCGAGAGCGTGGTTAACCTGAAATGTTAATTTTATACAATTTATGTCCTTGTAGGAAATCGGACGTGTTAATTTTTATACAGGTATTTACCTGTATTATTACGTCATGTGATGGTGTTGCGTATAAGGGCCATACTCTAGAAAATATTTTTTAAAGAAAATTTAACTTTTTCATACATTTCTTAATTGACAGATCAGTTAGCGACGCCACACAGTGAGTGTGTGCGCATGAAGTATTGTACTTGTAGAAATTAAATGCATAATTGTAAAAGAGGATTTTAAAAAAGCTAACACCTGAAAAGGGAAGAACAAGGAGATACTTGTGCTACGGACTGCATGCGTAATAAAAATCCGGTTTATCCAAGCTACATTACTGCGTCTGTCAATTACAGAAAAAACTATAAGTACTTACTTGTTTTCCCCCTTCAGTTAATTGTTTTCATGTTCTGTTTAATAATGTTATTTATTTAGAGCTATTTTGTAGGTTGCGTCAAATAGCAACAAAAGTATTATAACCTAATTATATGTTTTAGTTATGCTTTATTTATTATTGTAGGTTTCATTTGATATCCATTTTAGATAATCTAACGACTCTTTATATGTCAAACCTTTCAGTCTTTTATTATTTTAGTGAACATATGTACAATTGTACATACTTACTCTCGAAAAACATTACTGATACTACAGCTGGTACCTACGCTTAAAGTTATAATACTGAATTCAAAGCTCAAATCGTTGTTCATATGTTTTTTTAATGTTTGATTTTTTGCATTGTTTGCTACAATTTCATCAAAAAATGTACATTAAACAGGTTTCAGGACTCTGATTCAGTTGAGTAGTATAGAATTTGTGTAGATATTTTAGGGAAAAAGTGTTACATGTAGAACTAGTTGCTTAACACACTTGGTAAACTGATGAGTTGTACAGGTATGTTACTTTGTTTTAGCGAATATTGCTGTACGTGCAGAGTCCTTTTTTTTTGGTGACGGGGGGGGGGGAAATCTTCAAAAGATACACCGAAGCCTTGGGAGAGACTCCGGGTTATTTGGGATTTTTACCCATTAAAACCCCCCCGGTGGCCTTCCTCCGCGCTTGCAGGGGACTCCGGGATCTCCAATGGAATGCACCGGTGCCCCCTAAGTCGGCGCCCCTAACGGGCTCATCTCTTGGGGGACGTGTGACTGTCCCCTACACCTTCCAGTGTTTGTGACGCCATGCAGCCACACATGCCGCCGTCACGTGCGTACATTGTGCAATGATATTTATAAATATTGTTTTCTTGTGGGTGGGTCTATGGGAGTCTAAATCATTAAAAGAAGCTATTGTCAAAAAATATAATTCTAGCATCCAGAGGACTGCCCTTTGGCAATCTAGATAAATCCCTATTTCCCTTAGTCATAGCATTACGCGTGAACGGCCGGACCGATTTCCCATAAAAGAAAAAAAATTGGAAAGTTGTATGAAAAATAAAAAAAAAAAACAACAAAACCTAACCTTATGGCGTTTGACATAACTGTCAGTCATACCAATTTGAATTCAACATTTATAGCTCAGACAGCAGAAAGTCAGTTGAGTCAGCTAGTCATTTATATATAGAGATATAACCACCAAGTCCCTCACATGCTTCACGGAATAAAAACTATGAAGTTAGTATCAAAAATATTTTCTTCCAGTATAAAAAACATATAAAACAATGGTAACAATTAAATTGGTTTGTAGTAACAATAATTCATAACAATTAAATTGATGTAAACTGATGTTATTAATGTTTTCCATGATGGAATCCCCAGCCTTTGTGGTCGTCGTGGTGGCCCTTCTTGCCATGATCGTCGTGATGATGATGGTGCTCGTCGTGTCCATGATGTCCCTTGTGTCCGTGGTGGCCCTCGTCGTGGTGGTGCTTGTCGTGGTGTCCATGGTGGCCATGGTGTCCCTCGTGATGTCCCTCGTGGTGGTGACCGCCCTTCTTGTGGTGGCCGCCATGGTCTTCGTGGTGTCCGTGGTGGTGGCCATGCTTGTGGTGTTTGCCCTCGTGGTGGTGGCCATCGTGGAAGTGGTGGTCCTTGTGGAAGTGATCCTTATGGTATTTCTTGTGGTATCCATCGATGTGCTCTCCCTTGTCGTGGTGTTCGTGGTGACCATGCTTCTCTCCCTTGTGGTGGTGTCCATGTTCATGGTGGTCGCCATGGTGGTCATGTTCGTCCCAGTGCTTCTTGTGGCCGCCGCCATGCTCGTGATGGTGATCGTGATGGTGGTGTTTGCCATGATGTCCTTCATCGCCCTTATGGTGATGATGGTGGCCTTTGTGTCCCTTGTGTCCGTGTTCGCCATGTTCGTGATGGTGGTGCCCGTGGTGATGGTGGCCTTCGCCATGCTCATGGTGGTGTCCCTTGCTGGCGGCGACAGCCTGGTCCTCCACCTCGTAGGCGAAGCACGCGGCTGCCACGCACAGAACCCCTAAAGCCACAAGTATCTTCATGGTTGCAATTCTTTGCTGCTTCCGTTGACCCTCCAACGGAAGTCCGGTTGTAACTGACCTCTGAACAATCTTTGCTTATTATATACCAACAGATTCTAGTCTGTTGAACGGTGAGTAATATCACTATTCCGCAATATCTCCTATTTACTGCTAGTTCATGGTCAGATAATAATTTTAAATATTATCAGAGCATCGAGTGTAACCAATAGTTTGTGTATTGAGCGTCATATATTTTAAAATTAGCAAAGCAACATAACTTAGCACAATTTTAATGGTAGATACGATTTTCCGTCAGGTAGGATGTGCTGCTTAAGGTTTATGAATATTGTAGACGATAAACTTTTAGAAGGACCTGTGGCTGCCGACTCATTTTCCTATAAGGTGACCCTGTTAGTCCTCAGGAGGAGCGACGCAACTGTGATTTTAGACTACAGTATTATATGAATTTATTTACACATGTTCATAAACGGCAGTGGCCACTTACCACCAAGTGGATTACATGCTCGGTTGCTTCCTCAATCTTTATAGTCCTGTCAGTCATAATGGTGACGGTATCAGTCTATCAACTCCGTGTATATAAAGTGTTAACACTCAAAAAAGTGCGCGCTATAAAGTGCAAAAACGATTCTTCTATGAATTGTACATATAAAAAATCCTTATTAATTGATTTTTTTAGGTTATTCTACCTAAGTATGAATGTCGCGTTAGATAGATCAAGGGTATTTACTATAATGCTACACGTGAACATAGAATTAACCTAACGCCTTATGTGTAAAAAGGACGTTCAAAGATAAATTTAATTTTTAAATGGCGTATGGTAACGTAATCTGCGTAAAAATATAACACTTTCATGTGTTTATGGGTCGAATAATATATTTTCATACCAAGGGAGCCATCCTGCAAGAAGATTAATAAGCTCTGGTATGGAATTTAAGGTCGAGTTATATAAAAATATACAGAAGCACCTATCCCCGCGATCATGCGATTAAAAGAAGTAAAAACAATTGAAATTAAGCTATATAAGTTCAAAGAAAAAATAAACCTTATTTGTCAAATATGGCTTTAGCATAAAATCGCAATTTAAATATAAAATTAAATAAAGTACCAACAAAGTCTTAGGATCCTCATTTTGAGTGTACAAAACGTTAAGGGAATTTGAAAGAATGTTACATAATGTAAAAATATGTTTGCTCATTGAATTTAGTTTTAGAAGTTTTAGAAGAATAATTAGGAGTCCTTACGCTAATGTTTTTGTTAAAAATATTAAAACAAGAAACCTTACTTCTGAAACGATTTTTATGATCATAATGATAGATTAAATTTAACGCTTTAAATGAGTTTTGTGAAAGTAGTTAAATAAAAGAATTATAATAAGTATATTTTAAAAATGCTCCATTACTAGCTTTAATTTTGATACCCATATTATCGGGATATTGAAAAAAATCCCTACCTCCCTTTGCCCTATTTGCGGGCGCCTTTTTAAAAATAATATGGCCTGTGTCACTTTGAAACCTGAGACGTTTTTTTTATAAATATGAAATAGCAAACAAGCAAGCAGCCCACCTAATGGTAAGTGGTTACTGCCGCCCATGGACATCTGTAAGCAAGTCCATATAGAACAGGGGTTCTATATGAAGTCTATCACAGATGCGTTGTTACTCCCGAGGCGGGTAGCCTCATATAAAAGTGAGCCGCTAATGTTATGTCATACGTCTAATCCATCATACATACATACGCTCGAAAAACATTACTCTCGGTCATGTAAAAAAACGGGTGTCTTTCATTATATATTTTAATTATAAATTTAACGCGCATATCTTCATGTACATACATGTTTAGACACTACTTTATGCTTCTTACCTGTATGTATTTATGCAGTACCATAACTATTGACGGAATATGGCGTTAAAACTAAATCATTATATCAGGCCTCATTCAAAAGCTCACAGTCGTTCAGCGTACTATGAAGAAAGCTATGCTTGAAATTTTGCTACGAGACAGTTGCGAATCAGTAACGATGAAATCCGTAGACGAACTAAGCTTACGGTCATAGCTTTCAGTTTATCGCTCGAAAGAGCTTTTTGATTGAGAGATAATTGATGGGTTAGATGGATTTCTAGTGGCGACTATGTTTAGACAAAACGAGCATAGATCTCCCTGCGACCAGGTGTTCAGACAATTTAAAGGAGACAGCGGGAACTGTAGTATTCAAAAGGAACAGCGCCGATAGTTACGGCAATCAGTGGAAGCCTACTTTTAGTAGAGTACTTCAAAAACTGGATGGATGTAAGATATGCATATGCTTTTTGGGTCTATGTCACGGAATAATAATGCCGCAGAATGTCACTTTAACCGATATATCGGACTATCGAATTAGAACTCACACTTCACAGTAATATCTATACAATAAACTAGTAACATCGTTAAAAACATTCAAAGAAAACCCGTTTGCTATAAACTTAATTTTTGTTCGTAATATTTTATTCTTATATGAGTTTTTGTCAAAATAGTGAAGTAAAAGTATAACATTATTTTTTTTATATATTATATGTATTTTATTTTTGGATTCGTCTATTTACTAGATTTCATTTGATATCCATATTGTCGTAATAGTAAAAAAAATCGTCCCTCCCCCCCTTATTTCTCTATTTCTATTAAATTATATAGCCTATGTCATTAAACAAACTGAGACGATTCTAATAATATGTCATACATCACAATCCGTCAAGCCGTTTGAACTGTAGTGCGTGCTAAAGAAATGGACAAACATACAAACAAACATACATACATACGATCGAAAAACATTGCCCTCCTT
>DWNE01004175.1:0-15565 GCA_018249875.1 Cecropterus toxeus
TCTTGCCTTGAAGACACCCACATTGTAATCGGACGGGAACACCGACGCGGGCAAGTTATTCCAGTCCTTCGCAGTACATAAGAAAAATGACGAAGCGAAGCGTGTCGTCCGTACTGAAGGGATATCTTCGACGAAAGAAAACGACGACGACGAAAGACGTAATTCCTTCGCACACTCTCCAAAGAATATCCTATAGAATACCGAGAGGCTGGCTACTCTGCGCCTGTGCTCGAGGTTCCTAAGATCGGTCTCAGGCAATTCTGGGTCACCGATTAACATCTTTGCACGCATCTCCATTGAATCCAATGCTGAAAGGTGACTTTTGGCAGCACCAGCCCAAATGTGACAGCAGTACTCGACACATGGTCGAATTTGTGCTTTATATAACGTTAAGAGTTGTTTTGATGTGAAGTACTGATTACAGCCGACTTGATTTATAACCAACTTATGTACTTCTATTAAAGCAAACGACCCACGCACAGCCTTTAGTTACTAGTAATTTGAAGTAGAAATCAATTTCTGTACTTTCTACGGTAATAGGTTCTTAAAGTTTCTCGTATTAACCTGAGTAAGTGTAAGAAGTAACGTAATAAGCCGAAGAAACTGATGACCAGCGTCGGGTCTTAATGGAGAAAGTTCTTCGACCACAAATCCAAGCCTCTTGGGGCAGCCTATACTTCACTCAAGGCCGGCTCTGGCTTAATGCATAAGCTATGACCGGTCCAAATTCTAAGCGGGTGACATAAGCTTGCAGGTTCATAAAGAATTGTTTTACATAGAATACATTACGACTGATTGACATTGATTTAGTTTATATTTGTTTAAACCACTTTACATTATTGTTATGGACAATGATTTGTATCGCACTCATTACGTTAATATAACCAGATACGAATACGATAGCAGTTGGTGTTGATGCTGCTTCCCAATTTTCTAAGATTCTGTCCTTTAGTCGCCTCCTACTACATGTTCGGAAGGAGTGCTCCCATTCAAGATCGACAATACGGTAAATTCAAGACTGACACCGCAAAAGATTAATAAATTTCAGAGTTTTAAATAAATTGAAGACAGTTATGAAAATTAGAACCTAAAGCTTAGATATATTTTCAGAGCCAGCAAAGTGAATAAAAGTTTAAAAGCGATTAAATTAAATGCCAACTTAGACAAGTGTCACGGAATTATGTCATTTGCTATGTTTAATGTCATAAAAAAAACTACTCGTTAATTATTATTTACAATCCTAAAACCTGTAACTTGGACCACGCGCTAATTCCATCCATCGTGTGATTATCTGCAATGTATTGTCTAGACCTCTCGCATACCTATGTCCTAAGTTCGTAACTAACATCATTTATGTTTCATGTTACATTATAATTATGACAGTGAATGATGCCAGAATTTGTATTGATAGCTTGCCCAAGATAACTATTATATTTCAAGTACCTATATATGTATTTGGACATGCTTTAATTAACGATTAACGTATCTTATATGGACTATTTACTTTGCCATGTAGGTGGTATGATAACTTCAGTTTCCTACTATTTGTTATGATACTTGAGACTAGCAAAATATGATTGGTTGTAAAAAATGACCACAGCGCCACCTGGTGGGTATATTGTGATTTTATTTGAACACAAAGTACGTCCCTTCTCTTTCACAGGTATCTTTCGCGGAGTCCTCTGGGAGCGCGGCGCGTGCGATAAACTGCACACTATATGTTCACTCCTTTTGAAAGGTTAATTGCTTTGGTAATAGTGTCGTATTAAGCATGCGTATTTAGAAAAAAACTATACCAGGTAATGAATTGAACACTTTCTTCCTGATTAATGTTTTTTTGGATGACTTTCAAAGACATACGATCTCATTGTAGGATTCTGCGTTGTGAGTCGTATGGACACAAATGAGCACACGAAAACTGAAACTGAAATTATCGTTTAGACGTTTGCTTGCCCGGATATTAATACCCTCTGCGTATGAGATGGAATTAAATGCATTTAGCTACAAAAACATGAAGTTATTTAGATATTATTAAGTGGTTACTTCGGAACTTAACTGTCGGAAAAGGACATAGAAAGAACACAACATTGGTTTACAAGTTTATATAGAACCGGTGTTCTTCTTTCTTAAGCCGAAGACAGATGCGAAGCTACCCTCGAGGGCTCAGATGGTAGGCGCATACATAAGACAGCCGGCATCCATGCCCCTCTACCCAAACGCAAGATTTGCGCCACTTTAAAAGTTCTCGTAGCGGTGGTTCCTTTCCGATCAAACAATACGGGCTTCACTGTCTTGTTTCAAAAGAAATGAATGCCGTCACGAACGCCTGGTAGATGTAAACATCATATTCGTACATGTAATATACATAAAAAACAAGATTGTGATCAGTGTAGTTAGTTCGTTATACTTAATAGTTCCGAAAATTTATAACAGATGGCGCTAAAATAAATAAAGGCAAACATTCCCACGCCAATAATCAGGTTTACGCCCTACGCCTATAGATTTTTCACACGAATAATGAATCAAAATAGTAGCTTTGTATGATATACATTACTCCCTCGCATATAACAAATTACAAGCATATGGTAAATATAAAAGTTATTGTCTTTTTCACTCTTTATTGAAGCTAGTCATACCCACCGGAAATGCAATACGATTTTCCATTTCACATCGGAACATTTGATCTCGGGAGCCATAATGTGAGACGTTTGATGGAAGTAAGCCGCTCGGGACGTCATGCTTCCCGAGAACATGTCGCATGTTAGATACAGAATATCGTGGCGAATTTGATATTTGCTAGATAGTCAAAAGTCATACATTTTTACACCGCCTGTGTCACAGTAATAGTAATTTTTTTCGTCATGCTCTATCGCCCTAGCGGCTTCGTGGATTGGCATATATATTGCGTGGCATATATATTAAATGCCTAATTGATGGAACATATTTGATGTTGTACTTTGTTTGTCTTTTCAGTTAAAAGGGTCATGTTTTTCAACCGACATCCGACTGCGTCAGACGGAGGGCAATGTTGTTCGAACGTACGAATGTTTGCATGTCGATTTCTTTGGTACATGCTACGGTCCAGAATGTGAAAAAATGTGACATAGCAGATATCATTAGTATCGTCTCACATTGCAGATCGACATAGAAAATATGTTTATAAATGGCGACCGAAAACAGAGAAAGAGGGGAGAGGGGGGGGGGGTAACGGTCTACTTTTTATCATCATGACCATATGGGTACCAAATGAAAGCTAGTAAATAGACGATTTCATTGAAATTTGTCACACATATAGTTTATCACCTGGAGCTACTAAACGTTAAACCTACTTTGGGTGTTTATTTTTTAAATATGTAAAATCCCTGCTCGAAGAAATTAAAAGAATTGAACGTACTATTCAATTTGCAGATACATAACCTGTATGCTTTATGTAACCTGTATGTGGAATATTATTATATTAATCTCATTTAACGTAGTTTATTTCACTCTTAATTTGAAGCAATCCAATGATTTGGTAGAAACGTCGTAACGTGACTGAATTAGATTGATTTCTCAAAGGGATATAGATGCGAGCTATCTGCGTTTGATGGAAGCAATCCCTCCGGATCCCATGACTTCCTCGTCAGACTGATTTGACGTGCTCGATTGTCGTACGTCGGATGTGGCGGAATTGACGTAAGACGTAAGACGACATTACGTCAGTCATCACTTGACGTATGGCGTCTTTGACATCTTCATTATGAATTTGAAAGGAAACCTGGTAATTCTTGATAGATTGATCAGAGAAAATATTATAGTAACTCTTTAATAATGATTTCTATATTTTTATACATGGTAGATTCAGTAGTTCCATTAGTTCATGGTTATTTATTAGAAGATTGAAGTAGCAAACGAGCATATGGTCCACTTGATGATAAGTGACCACTGACGCCCGTGATCATCTGCAAGCAACTTCATACAAAACAGGGATTCTATCTGAAGTCAATCACAGGTGCGTTGCTTCTCCCGAGGACCAAGGTGGTCGCCTCATATGAAAGTAAGCTAACAACACATAACATACACTCAAACACTCAGGAACTGTTTCGCGCTAGAAGTAAGTGTGGCAATGGTACCTCTCCGATCGAACTATCGGCGTTATTTGTTCTACCACCTTTCATCTTCTACGTGCTAACATATGGCGCGGTGCCTAGACATTTATGAGACTTTTCTTCTTTTCTTTGAGAGAGAGGTCTTTTACTGAGTGCCTCATACGCAAGTCAAAAATCGCTCAACAAGCTATTGAGACAACTGTGCTTGGTATTTCCTTACGCGTCAGAATTCGCTATGATATAATCCGTAGGAGATCAAAAGTTACCGACATAGCTCTCAGAATTAGTGAGCTGAAGTGGCAATAGACAGGCCACTTCTTTTGCAGGACAGCTAACCGATACAAAAAAGCAAAATGAGTACAGGCCGCCCCCCGACCAGGTGGACTCATGACCTGAAGAAGACGGTAGCCTACCGCTGAATTCAGATGGTGCAGCACCGGTTTGAGTGGCACAGATTAGGACTCCCAAGGGCTGATGGATGGATCATATGGATATAACTACTTGTTTAATTTGTGTGCCTAGGGACTAGGCCATCAAAACACATACTTGTGACAGATACTACTAATATAAACTTAATTAAATGTTTCATAAGGTATCTGGTACGCGGCACAGACGTAACCCAATTTGTTACAGACGGTATTACGTTATAACACGTTTTGTGCCTTATTTTATTTGTGTAGCGTATTTTAAGATAAATTGTAGGTTTAAAGCGAAATTAATTGGGATTAATTTGACACAAATTGCTGTAACTCTGTTTTGCTTTGAAATATTTGATTGTAAAAGGGCGTTATCTAAGGTTAAATAGGGGATTAATATTCGATTTCAATCTAAAATTTTTTCGAGTCTACATATTCGAAGTCGATGGTATTAGCCAGTTACATACAAATGGGTACTTATATCTTCAATTTGATGTACATAATTTTTTTCTATATTTACCTCGTACTACTTTCAGAAACGGCTAAAAATGGACAGCTTTTCAACTTGTAAATCTAGATAAAGATGATGGGCTGAAAAATGCATAGTTCAATAAAATTGGAATAACTGTCTTTGATAACAAATTAATGTTTTTTCCTGCGAAGTTTTAGAAGTTGAAGCTAGGTTTGTTAGATCGTTATAAAAGGACTTTTTCTAAAGTTAAATAGGGTTTCATGAGTCAAGGTCAGTAATTATGTTTACGAAGCGGAAAGTTATTGGAATAATTAGTAATGATTTTCTCATTTAAAGCAATTTGTGTTAGTTTCTAAATAATCAATTATATACTATTAGTACTTCTCATGTAGTTTGTATATATACATATTTAGACGCTTTGCCTAAACAAACATTCAATTATTTATTCATTCTATTCATTTATACACCAACAGCATTAAAAACAATTCTTAACATAGGTTTTGTAGACAGATTCTTTTAAACTACGTGTGCATGTCATTTATAGGCTTGAATATCCTGAAATATTATATAGCCCATGTCAGTATACAAACTGAGAAGATTCTAATGGCATGGCAGCGTCACAATCCGTCAAGCCGTTTGGGCTGTAGCGCGTGCCAAAAAAATGGACATACATACAAACAAACATAATTATGTACATACATAGGCCCGAAAACATTATCCTAGATATGTGTAGAATAATTGTCGCTATAAGTTTTGATTATAATATAATTATGTATAAGCCAAAAGTAAAATGAAACCAGTTTAATAATAACTGACCTAGTTAATTTATTTTTGTTTATTTCCCGTTAGTTCACTGTCATAATGGATTTACTCATTAATTGCGGCATATTATTCGGGGCAAAATTTAATTAGGACGACGATATTAATTCGTTGTACGCACCTATGTTATTTAGTCGGCAGTAAAGCCTTTATAAGCTTTGTTGAGGCGAAATTGTTTGAAATCAAGTGCCATAGATTTTGACTTTGTTGTTTTATGATATAGAAGTTAAAGGCAGAACAAGGGTTCGCTTAGTAACGTTGTTTTTGTTAGAAGTATACATTTATATTTATTATTATCTATCGAATCTAAAGAAATAAACTTTTTGGTCAAATGTAAGGCTAGCTTAGCTGGAGTTATGCTTATGCTACGCTGTGTCCAGCTGTTGTATCCACGTTTGAATAAATCCTTACATTTAATAAAATAAGTGTTCTGCGTTGCATATCGTATAAATTAGCAAAAGAATAGTTTGGAGGACTAGAATAATTTATTCCTACATGAATTTTCTGTTGAAAATGAATGTTCTGTTGATTTTTACATCACAAAAAATATTCAGAGGGACTAAGAGTTATTAGTAGTAATTTTTACTTTTTGTCTGACTGCGTGTCGCTATGTTTGGAATTTTATTAACCCGAAAACATGAACTTAATTTGGAATATTCGATATCTTGGAGCGTCCGCCATATTGGATTCACGGAGGTCACTGAACGCATTATGCATTATCATCTAAACCAAAATAGTATGCAAAATTTCAGCTCAATCGGTCCCCGGAGACCTGTACCTTTGGTACGAGGTCATTGCATTACCCCTAAACTATCATTCTTTACGCTTTTACTCTTAATATCAATGTGAATTGCTTGTTATTTTATTGTTTTCGGCCATACATTGTAATGTACTTGGCAACAATGAAAAGATGGATGAAAAGTTAGTCGTCAGGGGACACCTGTTGGATGTGAAACATCGTGTTTGTCCAAGTAATATGCAAAAAAAGACTAGTACAGAAACTAAATATATAGCATAATAAAAATAACGCCATCAAAGAACAGTGCCTCCTCATCGCAGCCCGCTTAGTTTTGTTCGATACTTAATAGTTCCCATAATGAATAGCAGATGGCGCTTAAATAAATAAATTCAAGCGTCTCCGCACCAAAAATCAGGTGTACCTGCGCCTTCGGAAGATTGACATCTAAAACGCAAATAATGATTGTTTTAAGGAAGTAACCTCGTGATAAGGCCACTGGTTCAAATGTCCATTGCAAAAATTGTAAATACATATCGATGATTCGCATTAATAACTGCACAATTCAAACCTCTTCAATTTTTACTCAATTTAAAAATTTATCTTAATTTTGAAAAATCGGTGCTCTCATTACATTGTTGTCAATAGCCTTATATTTTTAATTATTTTAATTGGCTCTCTTGTGAAATAATCGTTTTTAGGGTTCCGTAGACAAATGTTGTTATTATTCGTATGAAGTAGTGATATAAATACGAAGTTATAAACAAATCGTAATAATGACCTATTTCTCATTCCAGTTATTCTACACTAAGATTCTTGTAGTTTTTCCATAATCTCCTCGTTATTAACAACACTAATTATCAACTTTCCCCATTCAAGTTGTTTAACTAATAAACTTTGACCGTTAAGTTATAACGTCGACAACAATGAAAGCTTACAGTTAATAGACGAACTTTTATAAAGCGATACTCTTGAATTTGTTTCCTTATGCCGTGTGATATTGAATAGCTATACAATACTTGCTATAGATGCTTGTGTTTGTTTTATAATCTATACTAATAATATAAAACAATAGTAGAGTAAACAAAAGTAGAGTTTGTTTGGTTGAACGCGCTTATCTCAGGAAGTACTGGAAAAAATATTTTTGTGTTGAGGCTTAGGTTATTTTTTGTTTTTAAAAGATTGTTCTGTAAAGAACGCGGTTGATACTGCGTGACACAGCTAGTCCTTTATAAGGGACAAGGAAAGATGCCCTGATAGAGATAATATAATATGCAATATTTCTTCAAAGTTAGTTACCTTTTAGTAACTTAGCAGCATTTTCCTTGTATTCAATAGAAAAATATAACATTACGTCTCCCGCCAAAAACTATTTTGGTAACACGATAAAATATTTTCACCTTGCACAGATAACGAACAGCGAAAATATTTTGAAGAGTGATAAAGAATTCAGACGTCGCCCGCCACCGGAAACGGGGAGCGCGAGCGGACGCGACGACAAACAACTTCCGGTAGGGATGCTCTATTCAACGGCCACTTTTAATATATTTTATATTTTAGAACATATAGGAGAAGTTCGATGATAGAGTTCCATGGGAAACGTTAGGATAGTACCACTTTGTTGTATGAGTTAGGTGAAGATAAAATTGAGACATAAGTTGTGCATGTGGGTTTTAGCGTCGTTTATAGTTTGATTTATTACACGTATTTTCAATTGCACGAACAAAATGTTTAAGTTTCTCCATTTGGGATTATACATATTTTATAATGCCCAAAAAAACTTATATAGAATATTTATGCATTGTTATGAATTGATAAGTCAAAAGTAATCTTAATAAAGGTTTATTAAGATTCGGCAAGAAACTCAGCGAGATTATGTTTTGTTTTTGTTGTAATTGTTTTTCATTTTTACGTGTAAACTAAAAGCTAACTCCAGTATCTTTGCATTTAACTATACAAGGGTCTTTAAGCAACAAATATACTGTAGATAATCCAGAAACTTGGAGGTTTCCCAGAAATTGACTAACAATTATGCAGAAGTAATAAGAAGATGAAGTCTAAGCCTAGCGGGTGTTTCGCACAAAGAGACGGACGAACAAAAAGAATGTCCGCCTACCTCTAGCAACAAAACGAGTGAAGCCAGCCCGCCATTCTTACTCGAACATTAAAACGAGATTCCGTCAGTGCCATTTTGCAAGATTACAAAGTTAGTCAAAAGAAAATCTCTGTTGGTTCCAAGACGAGATCGACTGTTGACAAAATAGAAAACCAAGACCATCTCATTAACTTGATTATGTTACTTTCAAACTGTTATGGACGCCTGGCCAGGGTCTATGAACATTTGGTTTCATAGGAATCTGGTCCCAATGCAACCATCCTAAAAGCTTCATTCTCGCGACTGAGGAGTTATCATTTCAATTTCACACGAAACTCGCTTTTATCAGAGTGGACTAAAAGTGTTATTCCCTTATATACGGTAATGCGGACCTTCCATACGTCTATTTGGAAGGAAAAATTGAAGAGGTAGTGTCCAAACGATACTTTAGGGGCGCGTTTGGAAAGGGTCGCAACCACAGAGCAATATACATAAAGAAATGGTACGTTCATATGGCGCGCGTATTAAGCACCTTGCATATCTTACTGGGTTTCAACTACACAAAACGTTTAACTATATTAGTACTATTTTTGAATTCTATATTTTTCTTAAATTATGTTTTTCATTGAAATAAATTAAATGCAGTAGTGTATGTTTGATCGCATTTTCATTTGTTCCCGTGCTTAAAGAAGCACTTTGACGCGCATGTTTATAAGGCTGAAAAAGTTAAAGCAACTTAGGCGGTTCTTTCAGTCAAAATAGAGAAAATCACAGGTATTAACAGTTATTTTGGTCAAATTTAGTCTTAATAGTATTTAAATTTCATGTTTCGATTTTAAAACACGGGCGTGTTTAGACGGAGCGCGGGATGCTCTTAGAGATACATCACTCTATGGTCATGACGGTGTATTGTGTTATTTTTTATGCTCCATAAAGAAAGTGGAGATTCCAGCAAGGGTTTATCTGCGGTGCTCAGTGTTGCGGAAAAGTTTAAATTGTATCGACGGCACACTTGTTAGTGATGCTACGCCGTAGACTTCATATTTTTGTCGTCAAAGGCGTCGGTCCGTACGGAATAGCAGTCTTTATGTTTGTGTCGTATTTTGAGTCTCGTTTATGTTTATATTCATAGTGAAGTCAAGATGTTTTGCTTGTTTATTACAGTTAAACCAATTGTTTTAAAGCAAAACGAATAATAAGTATAAAAAATATGTTGAATTAGCTTTTCATCGTCATTTCATACGGACAGATTGTAAAGCAAAATAAATAATTCAAACATTAAATCCCTATTATAGTTCCTTAGATTTAGACTGTTGACAATAAATAGAAATACAAGACAATTAAGTAAGAGTGTATTTATAGTTTTTAATTCTAAATTCTTATGGGATAGAGAAATTACAAGCATTTCGCATGCATTTAATAAAACAATATGTCTGCAAAGCATGTCTGGGTTTGACTATTAATATTTAATTGCACTCATATATGTTATATATGTACTCGCTATTGATTTAATGGGCATCCAGCAAATTGCAGTATCTAATATTTATCTTAACTGACAGACAATGTGTAAACAAATCGTAACACTAAGCAGATGCATCCTGTATTAATCCTTGTTTCAGTAGGTTTCAACACAATTTATTCATCTGGAATCGGGATGGATCTGGGGCAGTTAGAATATGCAACGCGGTGCTTGTAAATTTAGATCTTGGTGCATGTGTGTCTGGTAAATAACTAATACAATTGGATAAACTTGTAGGATGTCTTAGCTATCAAAATTTTACTAACACATTTCACAATCGTTGACCACCGGCTGCACGCACGAAAAAGTGTCACGTTCTGCCTGAGCCTGAGCGTGCAATAGAGAGCGTGGAAAAAAATCTTAGTTTATCGCAAAACTTTAATTTTCAATTGACTCCATCTTTACATTATACAAAATAATGCAGTGGTAATAATTTAATTCAATTGATAAAAGTATTAAATTTTTCATCAATGTTACTTTATGACGATATCACGTAAAATTGTCGTCAGTAAACCAATTTTACAGACAACCATTTTTTTAAAGATTGTAGTAGATGATGTACACCTGTAATTGTATATGAACATCGATCTGAAGTATATCACAGATGCGTTCGCTACTTCCGAGGACTTAGTTGATTTCCTCATATAAAAGTGCACCGGCAATCACACCCTTCTACCAAAACGCAAGAACTGCTTCACACTAAAATTTGACATACATATAATTATATAGGTATAGGTTCTGTCGCTCCATATTCATTATATTTAGCACTAGTTGAGCCCGCGGTTTCACCCGCGTTTAAAAGAAATGAAATAACTTCTGTGTAGTTTTAACAATTAAGGTTGCACACGCGAGGAAGCTTAAAAAATGGCGTAACTTCTCCCGTTTTCCCAACATTTACCTTCACTGCTCTGCTCCTATTGATTGTAGCGAAATGAAAAGTATACTATAACCTGCTCAGGAGTATGAAGAATAATTGTACCAAGTTTCGTTAAAATCCGTCGAGTAGTTTTTGTTTCTATAAAGGTTATACAGACAGACAGACAGAAAGACAGACAGGCAGACAGACAGACAGACATAAATTTTACTGATTGCATTTTTGGCATCAGTATCGATCCCTAATTAGCCGCTGATAGTTATTTTGGAAATATATTTCATGTACAGAATTGATCTCTCTACAGATTTATTATAAGTATAGATTATGGTTCGATATTAAAGACTGGTAGGCTCAGTAGTTGACACCAAATGTTACCTCAAGAAACTACCGAAGCCTCCTTGGAAAGAAAATACTTTTAACCAACTTTAGCCAACTATAGCTCATCACGCTTGACATTTGCGTTTTGATAGACTTCATGCAGCTTTGAGAATTTTGCTGCCACTTGTCGAGAAACTTTCTAAAAATCGCTCAAATTTGATGTGACTATTGTTGCGAAAGTTTTGGGACCTTGATTATAACCATATAATGTTCAGCTGTTTTTCTAGTTATGGGTCCAAATCTTATCGCCTTTACTTGATTTTTTTCTTATGAATATTATGTATAGATAGTTTTATGATAATACAGTAGCGTATTATGATTCCAGGCTCAAATGAATATTCGTTTTAAAAATGTTTGAGCGTTAAACGTAAGCCGCTTTGAAAAACTAAACGCACAATATCCGAACATTTCTCACGTCACTTCCAATTTGTTCTGATTGATGGAACGTTGTTGGGCGGGTAAAGTTGTTCGTGCCTGCACTGTTCTCGTTTTTCATATAACTCTGTTTTTATTTGAACACGCTCAGAGCGGGAAGGTATTTCGTATGTGCGAAATCCGTAGTTTCGCCTGAATATCCGGGTATACGAAAGTCAGGTGTAAAATGAACCGTCTGTTTCGAAAATCTTCGGTACTCGTCATATGTGCCCTTTAGGTGAATTCTTTCGTTTCCTCATAAGGATAATTGTTTAAATTGAAGCATATCATTGCAAAGTATGATTGAACGCGAAAACATAAACGTGCAACGTTTTGGCAATGTATGTGGAAAACGTAATCAACGATCGTTATGAGGAATGGTTGAAATCGAACTAAGGGCAATTAGGTAAAATGAGCACAGGTCGCCCCCCCATAAGATGGACCGATGACTTGAAGTCGAGAGTGGGAAACCGTTGTATTCAGAAGGCACAGAACCGGTTGAAGTGGCGCCATTTAGGGGATGTCTATCAGTGACCTCGAAAGGCTGACAGATGAATGGAGAAGTGCCATAACTTATTATATATTGCCCACCCGAAAAATAAAATTAGATAATTGTTTGTGTATACTTTTATTATTTGTGGGTGTGTACGAAAACAGACCTCATTCTGAATATTACAGCAGCATACCGATAGTGTTTTGATTTGTGTATTTAATACTTAGTCCTAAAGGATACCATCGCATCTGTCGCTACCTCAGATGTATTATCTGAGGTAGCGACACGACAGATGCAATGGCCTCTTATCCTATTTGAGATTGAATACAGAAGTTCGTGGGCGGCAATTCCCAATTATCCTCAATGAAGTGTATATCCATTTTTTTTAATCAAAATGAAGTAGCAAATGGGTAAGCCAGCCATGAGTAAGTGATGATTCAATTTAATAAAAAAAAACATTATTACAAAAAGTTATTACATCTACAAAAAATAATAAACGATATAAAGCTAATATATCCACAAGTCTATCCCTTTGAAGAAGAAATATTTTTCAGTAACGGTCAGCGCTATCAAATGGCTGAGAGGATAAAGAGTAAAATAATGGGATGGAAAGGAAAAATAACAAGTTGTAGAGGAAAATGTTGAGGTGGAAATACCGACTTGAACGCTTGTTTCTATTCACATTCGCTTTACATTTTAAGAATTTGTTTCGACTTTATTGTGAACAATGAGTAAAGAAGAATTTTCTTAGAAACCGTTGTTCAAAAACTGTTCACTAATACTTTGTGATTTTTTTTAATAATAGGGAAATAAGAAACGGGTTTGTAGTCCACCTGATGGTAAGTGCTAACTAACTAACGCCTAGGGATATCTGTAAGCAACTTCATATAGAACATGGGTTCATCTGTAGTCTATCACAGATGCGTTGCTACTCCTGAGGACTAAGATGGTTGCCTCATATATAAGTGGCGTCCGCACTCTTCCACCGAAACGCAAGAACTGCGTCACGCTAGAAATACGTGTGACTGTGGTATCACCCCGGTCGAACTACACTGGTTCTACCACCAGTTTTAGAAGTCGGGTATTTTGTTTCATTACGTTTTATTTATTTATTTAAAAAGGATAGCCTACAAGACAGTACATTACACTTACAACTAAGAACTAAATTAGGCTTAAATTAAATGCTGTCTTAATTACAGGCTACCATCGTTACGGCATGCATCGTGGTCGAGTTTATATATTTAGGATTTTATTAAGTACATTGCAAAGATATTCCGTAATGAAAGAGTTGGGGGACTATGAGTATAATGGATAAAAGATAATGAGATTGATTATGATATCAATATTGAAAGATTGTTCAGAACAAAAGTCTAATAATAAACTCATTATCCTTACGCTAGATCCGATGAAATATGTACGCAAAGGAAATATCCCTAAATTTGCAGTAATCATTTGAAAATTAAAGCAAGTTTCGGATTCAATAACATAGTGCACTGCATGCGATTGAAGCCTTCTAATAAAAGAGGAAGTTTTGCCACAAACGTATCTTCGAAAATTCTAATTGACTCGGATGCAAAGTAATTAATACTCAAAAACTGATATCTATTTAATGATGTTTATGTAGGCACCTTACAATACGGTAGTGATAACTAGGCACTGTATAAATCAACATCGTTAAATAAAAAAATATCATGTGTGTGCAAATCACAGACAGTATAAGTATAACTTTTGAAACGTAGCTTAAGAGAGGATAATGGATATATATTAATAAAAATATGCAAGTAATCACTGCATCCAAAACGTTTCATAAAGTCAACGAGTGACCAGAACGCTGGCACTTACTTCAGTCGACGAATTAGCCTTACTATTCAACGAGGTAATGTTGCCAGCATTCTGGGAACTCATCCATAAGACAGTAATTTGGGTGCTGATTTTTATATTTGTTTTGCCAATTATGTTTTTTTTTTTGATGTATGTAATTGTTAAGTTATTTAGTTATTGTTTTGTTACTTTCAAATTAATAAATAGATTTAGTCCTGCCGCCCATATTCAGACATGTTATTTCGCATATAACTAGCTTGAGCTCTTATTACAAGGTTTGAAGTAAAATCGTTAGCGTGATTTAGAAAGTTGTACAGCCCCATCTAGTTAAAGCACCGACAACTGATTTTGTACTGCATTTTAGTGTCAATTTTAAAACACAACAATCCTAAAGTTTTACTTTTAAAATCTGACAGTTTATTTGTTAGGTTACATGGAGGCTTCTCATTAGTACATGTGAAGCAATGGAATAAAAAACGTGTACACACTCATAAATATTGATGTTGTTGTTACTTTTATAATATTCATAAAAATGCCATTCGTGCCATTATGTTTATTTAAATATTTAATAGAGCCTAATAAGATTCAATATATCATTTTCATTAGATTATAAAAACAAACACGCAGTCCATAATTATGATGGTACGTGGCTACCGCTGCGCTTGGACATCTGTAATCAACTTCATATAGAACATGGGTTCTATCTGAAGTGGATGATAGATCCCCGATCTCCCGAGATCTAAGATGGTCACCTCGTTTGAAAGTAACCATACACTTCTACGGAAATGCAAGAACTGCTTCATGCTTTAAATAGGTAAAATGGTTCTACGACCTATATTTTATGGATAGTTACAAAATAAAAATTCTAAATTTTCCGTAAAACAATTGACTGTACAATAATTTAGGTGCACATTACACAGAGGACTTTGGACATATAAACTTCAAATTACAGTGGTTACAGGCCATTATAAAACATGTGATCTATTTTGCACGCTACTAAATGAAAAATTGTGAACTATATTTTTTCACATGGAATAAACTGTGCAGAAGCCAGACTAGGTAAAGTTATTTCACGCTCAAAACCTGAAAAACATTTTAGCTTTCAAATTGGAAATCGATGTTGGTATCTATTTTTAGCAAACGAGCTTGCAATCCACCTAATGGTTAGTGGTCACTGCCGCCCAAGTACGTCGATATTCAACTTCAAATATGATTTTCGGTTCTTTTGAAACGTTTTTCCTTGCTGCTTTTGAGAACTTAATTTAAATGGCTCATGTTAATGTTACTTAGTTATTCCAGCCGTGAAACCAGAGAGTAGTAGCGTTTAAAATTGCTATTATAAAGCAGAAATAGGTATTTAACAGGTGGGAGAACCAACGTAGTTCGACCGGGGAAGTACCACCGCCACACCCATTTCTAGATTGAAGCAGTTCTTGCATT
>DWNE01004176.1:0-15562 GCA_018249875.1 Cecropterus toxeus
TCGACTTCAGATAGAACCCCTGTTCTATATGAAGTTGCTTACATATGTCCATGGGCGGCAGTAACTACTTACCATCAAGTGGGCTGCTTGCTCGTTTGCTACTTCATATAATTTATTAAAAAAAAAATTAGAGCCTGACCTTAGGTTACCTAGAAATGTGTTGCTACGCGTGAGGATTACGTTGAAACGTATAATTATATACCTATCTCTAAATCTACATTATCTTACAGATTCTGCATCTTTGTATTTGTATTGTTTCAAGTAAAAGTGTCATGCTTCATTAAAAGTATGTAATGACTTGATAATAAAGTTTGGAATTGGATCCGATTGATTTGTTTGTTGGATTCCGTTCTCGGACATAAAGTATTTATAAAATTATACTAATAAATATAGTATTACTATATAAGAAGAAAAAAACAAACAAATAAACATAGCGTAATGTAAACCCTCCCTAATGAATGGACTATTCAACACATTTTTTTTCAATTTGAACCAGTAGTTCCTGACATTACCGCATTTAACCAAAACAATAAACTCTTCAGCTTTATAACATTAGGACAGATTTAGAATATTGTATCATATATTAATATAAAATACTGTGTAATATATTTTATTTCGTTCTCTCGCCGACTTCATCCTTTAATTTAAATGCTTCACGATAAAGAGACAAATATATAAGTGATATATTTGTCTCTTTATCTAATTCTAAGTTCTAAAGAAGTTTTGCTTAAATATACTTAAAATAATTAAGCAATAGAATAGAAACTAGTAAATTAGTATTTAAATCGTATGGCCCTCTAATTAGCAATTAAAAGATATACCGATATACATTATTGGATACATACGGATTCCAATATGAAGTAGAAAAAATTGTTTGACATTTACTGAATACGGGTTCAGAATAGGGTGGATGTGCATCGCCCAGATAAGATCTGCAGCCTGCGACTGACACCTGGCCCCGCCCCTCGCTACCCTTACCGACCCTTTGTTTATGCACCGATTGTAATAAACACAACAAGCAAATGAATAAGTTACTGTGACTAAGAAATTATTAACTTTGATTAAAAGAAGAAAACTCACTAAACAATGATTTTTGAACTGAAACTTCTTTAACATTGTTGTAATTTGAAACTCGATGTAACGAAAAAGCGTCACGATAAAAAACAAACACATCAATGTATACATCGGGTAGATAATGTAATGAGAATACATTACACTGCATATATGTAATATATTACATTTATGTATGTAATGAATGAGTAATAATATTTTTTTTTTACTTTAAAATATAAAATAATTTTTAAGCTTGGTAACATATAATAAACTTTACATAATTATATCCAAATACTTATTATACTCTAATATACATTGCAATTTCTGTAGGTTGTTTTTCAGAAGTTTCACTTGTGCCGTGTACTATTTTTAATTTGCTGATCTTCATTACTATATGGTGCCTTTATTAATGAAGAAAAGAGAAAAAATACACATTAATTGATACAACAGACACATTTTTTTATTAAAGTTTACATTAATTTATAGAATACATAATGGTTGTTGTAAATGTACTAATTTATAATGATAACAGCCGCAAGGAGACCATTCAAATGATGAATTTACTTCATCACTAAGTCGCGAGTTTTATGCACGATACTAGCTACAAAAGACATTTTAGTGCATCTTTTACAATGGTTGTCAAACTTATATTATTAACAGCTTACTTTAGTATTAGCTTGAATATTGTCGCCAATAAAATTGTCAAAGAAGGCAGTGGCGTGTAAAATAGGTCAGTTAAAGACATTAAAAGATTTTCCTATAACAATAATATCTGCTTCTAAATTAAGTGGTTATATTTTTTGTATTTCGTAAACTATTTGAACGTAAATAATAATAATATCGCTGTGCTCATTGTGTTTTAATTTGACAGTAATAATAATTACTATCGAATTAAGAAACTCGCAACGTTAATACTCCTTGAACGTAGTCCAACATGCACCAACCTGGTCTTCTTCTACATGTCTCTCTTATTCCAAAAATTTAGTCTACTTCAAATATATGGAATCAAAGGCATTTATTACATTAATACACTATTCAGTGGTCTCCACTCAAGTAACCTTTTCCATCTATCCTACAAACAATACAGCCAAACCTTTGCCTAAACTTTTATTAACCAAACTAATAGTATAATGAACCGAAAACGGGAATTGGTGCCACGTGAAATTCTTAGGTAATTTATATCCTTCCGTATTCGTCCAGTGGAATCGGAGAGCGATTATCAACGACTTAAAAGCTCATTTCCATTATCATAGGAACCGATACCCGAAGAAATCAATCTGATGAAAAGACAATCAACGTGACGCAAAAACCGCATGATAAGTCCTTTGAAGTAGGGTTTCCATGTAAAGCTGTTAAATGAAGACTAAATAAGCAAAAACCTAAATAAGACTAATAAGAAGCAAGATAGCGTAAAAGTAGAAATCGCTAACCGTTTTGTTATAGTTTTCTTATTGGTATATTTTAAATAATTGTCTTAATTATACTAAATTATAACCTGAATGTAATTACAAAAATCTGTGGGTAAACCGTGCACATTGGAAATTTCCTCTAGTGGCTCATTGAATGTTAAAGAAAACTTATCCGAGAAAATCCTAATGCATGGAAACCCTATCGTGTACTAAAATTGCAAATATATTCGGGCGAGGTGCAAAAAAGAATGTATGATAAAATACAATAGAGTCGGAATTCTAATGCATGCAACCCGGGCGGTCGTTTTTTGACTGCTCCCGTTCTGTAAAGGCTGAAATCTTTATTTATTAGAATCGGTAAATTATAAAAGATAAGTGTTTTACCTCCCGAAAAAGGTAGCAAAAAGCTTATACAGTTAACATCAACATATCATTACTCGATAACTTGATATCATTCGCAGATAACTTTTTATTCGATGGCAAATTAGGAAACCGACTACGATGATATTGTTCGAACTTTGATAATATTAGACTCCCATATTTATAAAATTTACAATATAAGGTTTATTGTACAATAGTTGACTATTCTCTTAAATGTTAAACTTAAATATTAACATGGCCAGATTTAAACCAAGAATAGTTTTGTAACACAGAAACTATCGCATTCGATTTAATGTTAGCTAGCAAGCATTACCTATTCGATTTTTATAATTATTTAGCAGAGGCATAGAAATGTTAGCAGTGCCGAAGTATATCTACCTACTACGCAGTATTTTATAAATTTTAAAACACTTCGTAAAAGTTCTTTTATATTATATACATATGTTATACAAGATAGCAGAAGGTATGAGTAATTTCTATTAAATAAATAATCTTAGCTGTAATAACTTATTACAATTACAGTTGAGTATAATTCTTAAAAAAAAATAGAAACTTAAGTGATTAAACATTTTTTTTCTCATCCTCCATTATGTAGACGTAAATGGTATTATAATGTTGAATTAAAACCTGACTGGGTAGGTAGACCTACTAAGTAGACCTGTAGATATAAGAAACAGGTTTAAAACCGGCTGAAAGCTACTGAAGAATTACTTTTTGTACAAAATCTTTAACATAGTACGTATGTTCATTGAGAGGGACATTGTTTACCTCAAGCTGCGCAAGCGCAAGCGCATTAATGAAAACCACCCCACTGTGTACCTTCAACTTTTTACTGTCTATACGAGTACAGTGTTAGTACGACTGTGTCTCGAAACATTTGATTAAAGCAGCATTCACTGCAAATTCTGTCTTTTACAAAAACTGGGCATCGATTTAATGACGCACTGATCAATAGGCGTATCGCTAGAGTGTGGGGAGGGTCTTGTCTTGCACGGTAAATGTTTAAGCGAATTGGAAAAAGTATACTTTTAACGGTGGTAAGTTTTAAAATTATAACTATTCGTTTATCTGCGCAGTACCACGGACTATTTTGACCAAAGACCAGGTTATAATGCACCACTATAACCTGGTCTTTGGTCAAAATTGCTGAAGATTAAAATTAAAAATGTATATATAAATTCCCTTAAACTTACCTACATATACCAATCCTTATGTTTATTTATCTAAAAGAGAGCGTAACTGCGGGGCATTAACATACTCTTATGTATTCATGAAGGAACCCGTAAAAACTTATTATCGCTCATGTGTTTAGAATACAAATCTAGAGAGCGTTATAGATAGTAGTTAATGCTTATTGTTTCTTATCACAGTAGCTTTACGAAAGTGGGTAATCTAAAGGAACTTTGGGGTCGGAGGTTTAATGTTCCACTTCATGGCAATTCATGTATGGTACAAATCTACGTGCACCAGATTCATGGAAATTCTATACACGCTACAACGCATCGGAGTAATACAAGGGATGACATATCTTGTTATTACTATCCGGATAAAAATGATTATATGATTGTTCTATATATCCGATATAGGTGGTGTATTGACTGGGCTCCCAATGAAGAGTAAGTTGGTTACCACGAGCAGAGCTTCGTGCATACTCTTCGGAGGGCCAGAAGGTTGAGCAACCTTGTTTATTCGACAATTAGGTAAATAATAAGCCTAATATAAGTATTGTGTCTATAGTATATTTGGAGACGATAAAAATAAAAACAATTTAATAATAAAAAATAACAAATAATAAAATAAATTAAAATTAAACTATTTGAAATTAAAATTATTAACTTCCTCAGTAAAGGAAAATCAACAACTTAACCACAGTCAATAATTAAATGATAAATATTTAGATACAAACATTAGGTTACAATGACAATATCTCAAATTTGTACATAGGTATTCCATTACGTATTGTTTAAAGTGTATAGCTCCTTTTGAATACAAATGAGAAAAAGCGGAAGAGATAGCGGCGGAGCGCGTTGTTCCACTATCGGACAAGTGTTTTGACGGTTCGTATCGCGACCGCGATACGCGATCTCACGCCGAGAACGAATACCCTCGCATACATCTCATATTTATCATTATTATGAAGAGTTATATGTTGAGTAATATATGTTAATAAAGTTTTAAGAATATTAGCAAGGTAGTGGTTTTAATTTGTATTGAAAATGAAAACTAAGTATGTAAACGATTTCGATGTAATTAAGTTATTTGGAGGGTCCTTGGTGCTCAGGTGGTTGGGACTTACATGGCTACGGGCAGCTGGCTTTATGCTGCGGAAGAGTCCGGAAGCGAAAAATAGAAGTGTAGGTACTAGTAGTGTTCTGTGATTGTGAAAAATATAGTATTAGATTAAATTAGAAGTTAAAATAAAGTGAATGTGCTCTCTGATCCGGACGTTTTCGACACATGAAATTACTAAAAAAGAAATCTCGTGCTACTTTTATATACTTTTTAGTAGGTTATATTAATGTTATTAGTTTTTTAAGTCTGCTTTTAGGCAGGTACTACAGGACATGCAAGATAAAAAGCAAACTTCAGAGTATCCCGCTAAAGCGCTTGTGAACAATAAAAACACAATTGCACGTAACTCTTACAGAGAAGATAACGCATATTTCTGAGTAATAGCATTATGTCGTATCTAGGCAGTATCTAGGTAATAAATAATAGGTCCATATAACATGACCTAGTTGTAAATTGCAAAAAAATACACTCACTAGGACTTATTGACATGTTGTTGCACCAAGTATTTTATATCGCCAACTAACCACCAAGATTCACCACAGTGAATTATATTACCAACGAACGAAGTTTACTCACAATTTTCCAGGTGGTAGAACCAATGTAGTTCGACCGGGGAAGTACCACCGCCTATTTCTTTTCTTTCCGCCTATTTTGTTTGAAGCAGTTTCTGCGTTTCGGTGGAAGGGTGTGGTTGCCGGCCCACTTATACATATATGAAGCGACCATGTTAATCCTCGGGAGTAGCAACGCATCTGTGATCGACTTCAGATAGAACCCCTGTTCTATATGAAGTTGCTTACAGGTGTTCATGGGTGGCAGTAACCACTTACCATCATGTGGGCTGCATGCTTGTTTGTTACTTCATTCAAATAAAAAAAAAAGATCGCTATTCAGCGATAAGGCCGCTTATTGTATATGAGTCAGACCTACATTGTATTTCTTTTGTTAAAATGACTGTATGCATATAATAATCAATAGTCTTTCATTCAAATTTATTTGTAGGTACGCCATTAAACTATCGTGAATGTACTAACCGCTAACATTTCACGAGTAATAAATTATGCTTATCATAATAAAAATAACGGCTTTCATAAACCTCATTGCGATTCGCTGCCCGTAATCATTCACTAATTGTCGATGCGCCGGTGGCCAGAATATGGAGTATACATCTCGTACAAATCCCCTATACATTTTTATTGGCCGCTTCTACCTTCCGCCCGGCTCGACGTGACAGGATTTCCTATGGTAAGGCTCATTATGAAAGGAGTGATTGAAACGCGCTTTAAGAAACCTTCTTTTATTAAAAGTACAAACAAATAATTTAAACCAAGAACAATAATTATTATTGACAATTTTTTTGACAAATGTCTTTTGATATAAATGCGTATGGAAGAAGAAGCTTTTGACACTTATTTTGCACTGACGTGACACTTAACATCCATAATATACATATTTATAACATATCAAGAGATGTACCGATTAAAAAGTTCCTAGTAGAAAATCAAGTTGCTTCCAAAAACAATTTAAATAGTAATTGCAAAAATCTGATGTCTACTACTCGTATTATTAAAATATCGTCTTAAGATGTCTTGAAACAAATATTTGTTTCAAGATATCTTAGGCGTTCCAAATATATATAAATTAAAGCTACGATCTTTCACCTGCTTTGTGTGCAAAGAGCCTACGCAACGTTTGTGCAGAACGATTTGTTTCCGATTTCAGCGAGCCGCTGCCTATTGCAGGTGGAGTCGCTGTTACGCACTATTACTCGAAAAGTTTTTGTTGTTGTATGTTTTGTGGAAATGTGCTCGCTTTGTTATATAAAATCGTGTAAATTCATAAAACCTACTGAAACTTTCAGCTACTTTGTTAATTAACAGGCTATAGAGATTCGTAAATTTAAGAGTAGGTACAATTAGGTAGATGCGAAATGTAATAAAGTTTTTATCAATCACAGATATTTTTACTAATTTTCATTATTTAAAACGCAATCAAAATAATTCACAGAGATTTTTCTTGGATTTTTTTTTGGATCAATATTAATGAAGCCTCATACAAAAGTTAAATAACAGAAAATTTGTTTTGTTTCTAAGTGTTTCTCTTTTCTCTATCTAAACGGTAAACAATATAAGAAATAATGTTACCTTTAACCGAATTTAGTTATTTACTACTAATTACTTATTTATTACTTACGACTAGGAGACCTAACTTCAGTTAGGACCTAACCAAACCTAACTTAGGATTCTAGTCGTAAGTAGAACTTATCTGGAAGATCTTAGGAAATACACAAATTCACCGCGCTTTAAGTGAATGAAAATGCTCTTAGAGTTATTATCAGTAGAATACTAAGTGCCTGGATAGGTAAGTTTTCGCTGAGCATTCCACAAGTTTTAATCGAGCCAGCGGTGTAATAACTTGAATGGACTGGATTTTAATTAAAAAATTCTCCTTTGAGAATCGCATTGTCCGTATAGATAACCGCTAGAAAAGCAAGATTGCTGAACTTAGGAATATGCTGGATTCTTTTAAGCTATTCATCATTATTCAAGGCTAAAATGTGTGTGATATTTTCAATGTTTTACATTAAGTTTAGATTACGCGTTAAGATTAAGGGTAGACTAAAATCATATCACGACGCATGAAATTGTACTACAGAGTAGTCTATAGAAAATATTGTCAGCTTCAGAGTGATCTTGACTTTGAAAATCGTCAAGATTTGCGAGTTTACTAGAAGAGGATCCTACAAGAACTAGACAGCTTCCTAAAATTTATCTAAAACATACAGTAATGAAGTTTCCTTAACAAAATTTCCTTAATATGTTTTATATAAACTTTAATACATTTCAAATACCTACCGAACACAAAAACAATATTAAACACAATAACTTCAATTTCGCGGTAAAATGGACAGACAAAAGCATTAACATGTCGAAGTCCCCTCTGAAACATACGTTCCCTCACCTGACCGTCGCATTGTTTGCGGGCTAAACCAAAAAAATGGCCCCACGGCCAATCAATCGGGAAATAGGAAAAAATGATCGCATTCACCTCACGTGCGTTGCTCGTGTGCCGCCTATTGTGTATCCACGGAATTTGCACGGCTTTCCTCTTTGATTTTTATCTTTATCGTTACACGGAAATGACTTTATAGATATTTTTAGGATATCGATCATTTTCATTCTGTAGATGCTAGTTCTAGCTCTTTGTGATAATTTCCGGAAGCATCATAAGTATATATGGCGACATTTACTTATGCCTAATGACACAGTGACCACAGCTATGCATAACATTGCTGTGTTCGCATCAGAAGAGTATAGTAAGGCAGACATACTTACCCGAGGGGTTCAAACTTAGTCTTCAGAAACTAAAAATTAATATAAAAAACCATAATTTAGAGTGGTGGTACACCATTAGGGGAGATACACCGGCTCCAATTAGATTAAATGTTGCATTTTTATTTATATTTAAATATAATAATTCTTTTGCTATGATTTTAAATATATATGTAAGTCTCAAGAAAAATATAATTATCCGTTCGTCTACACGTAGATAAGATATTAATTAATGTCCGATCTTTCCTACCATTTCATCACAAAGTAGGAAACATACCATAATGATTCATATTAATAATGAAATCAATGTTCAAAATATTTATTGTCAGGATGTGGGTAACTATTATTATAACTAAGTTCAGTGTTTTTAAATATCAATAGCCAACATTGTTCACTGAAATAAAATTATGCAGTATAAATGTATTTTGAACCATCAGTCAAGCCTGTACAGGCTTAGTTTAATTTTAGAATTCAGAAACCTAAAGTCACGGATAAAATGACATAAAACACAGAGCATTAGATTCGTGCAGATTGGCATCAAGTCCCAAGTTGTCCCAACTCCTATAGTTCAGGAACGCGAGACACCTTCGAAGTAAATCCGAGTGGATTCAAACTTCGTGGGAGATCAAAGTTTTTAGTTTTCATTACCTCCGCTCTCGATAAAGTTATCTCTGAACGAACTTTGCTCGGTCACTGGAATCGATAATCATTTTATTTTAATAAAATTACCAGAAGTAACAGCTTCATAATAAAAGTGCAGTGGTGAAATCATAAATGTACCTCCTCCTTGGATGTTTCGAAGTTTTTAAATCATAACTGCATATGAACTGGTAAACAAAATCATTGTAACAAAACCTGATAATAATTCATGTAGTTATCATACAAGTGTAGATTTTTTATTTACTTAATGAATCATAGTTAATTTTCACGTATTTTTGTTTATCTATGTTGATTTAATCATCGGGTTGACTGTAGTATTGTAGTACTTCGATTTGATACAATACGTAAGAATAATTCGGTAATCACGCGAAATACAAGAATAGAAAGGATTCTCATATTTCTACTAAAGTACTGGTCAACGAGAAAAACAAGGCTCACAGGGATATTTTAAAGTTAATTTGATATTTCATTTTATGATTGTAGACTATGGCCTGAAGGTCTTTTAGAGGAGATCGATTCCTTTTCTCGGCAGTGAGATAATATTGATCAATGCAATATATCTCAATACTAGGTCTGCACCGTGTTTGTCATATTTTAACGATTATAACAACTAAGATATAACATGTAAGAGAATAAATGAAGAATTCATTTAATTCACATTTTCTGCAGTGAAGCGTTCTTCTAGCAGATTGGTATCTTAACTCAAAAGTTGACGCAGCGCACCTCCGGTCAGTGAATCGAAGTGGATTCCAACTTCGCAGATAGATCAAACTTTCCATTACCTCTTAGCTTCTCTGATTGCAATTTCTTTGCTTGATGAAAATGAAGTCTTATCGATGATATGATTCTATGACAAGTCTTATCAAAGAACTTGTCTTAGTAATGGATCATATATATTTCTTTTGATGTGTTTTTGCGTTTTACATGCTAACAAGATTATACAAGATACTTATGTTTTTTTTATTATGTATTTCTAATAAATAAACTAATGGTTATCTGGCAGATACATACGCGACAAAATAATATTTTATTGACTTTTTAAAATATTTTATCTTGGTAATGTTTAATAGAAAAAGAAAAAGAAGGGTAGGTGGTTATTTGAAAATCTTTACGACGAAATTTAATATTAATCGGATTTGGATTATATTTGGAACGTAGATAATTTATGAACTAAATTAATGCAAACGACAAAATCCCTAGTAAACCATTTTTTTAAGTAATAGAAATATGTGAAGCAGTAATTCTACATCATTTTCGATGTATGCACTTTTACTTCAATAATAACAATGACTATTGTCTGCACCCACAAATAATTATAATTCTACAACTATGAAACGTAGGAGCTAAAATATATGGATATATTAACTCCACGTGATTATAAGAGGAATCTGCTCTGATCGTAAATACGGTAGCCCTGATGCCTACGTTTATACTTGATTAACCATCCAGACTGAATTCTCTCGTTTAAATATCACCGAATATTTATACAAAAGCCAGATAAAAATCCAGAGAGGAATTAATACCCCATTACCCGAGTTTCCGATTGAGAACAATTACCTATCCCGGGCTTTTATTGCGGGAAAGTAATAAAAGGGGATTAGGGATTCAATAACTCCATCTGATAGAACTTGGAGCGCGCACCTGCCTCGAATTTACGACTAACCCTTTGGATAGCGTGAACTTCCCAGATATCATTTCATGGTCCGGTTGCCATAATTAGATTAGTTTTTCCCATGCTCGCGACGTTCCCTGAGTTATTGCCGTCTGGGAAATGTCATACGTTTTAGGGTTTATTTTTAAATCGAAATAGCTGCAATTCATCCGATAGCCAGTCATCATCTTCAAACAACTCCGAATAGGATTAGGTTCATATCTGAAATAACCACTTATGCATTGCTACCGTTGAAGTATAACTTTGAACTCATCGTGCAAGTATATCTCCCTTAACACACCCTTCAAAATCACCTAGTGTTTTCTGCTTTTTTTATAAAGGATAAATAGTTCCACCTATTTCTTTGGTAAAATTAATTAAGCCTTTTACAAACTCGTTAAATTTACGTAATCTTCGTCTCAAGTAATTTGGTTACACGAAAAACCAGAATCGTTCTTCTCGCACCGGCAGACTGGTTTTTAATTAACAAAACCCAAACACTTTCAGACGGACTGAAAAAGTGAAAAAATGCAAGCCCTTAACGAGTTTGCTGAAGGGACGTGTACAGTTCGGGACTTGCTTGAACACGAGCGAGTAAATAATATACAAGAAGCGCAGATGAATCTTCTAAAATGATGTTCTATATACATTGGGTTTGAGAAATTTGCCGGAAAAGAATAGACGTCCGGTTCGGAATTCCGTGTAGTATTTGACGTTCTATAGTCCTAGCCGAACGTATCGTTTTTTTTTAATATGAAGTAGCAAACGAGCAAGCAGTATGGCGATTCTTTCCAAAGAAGATCGATTTTTATATCGATTCGAATCGTAACCTAATAAATCGATTCACAAAAATATCGACGTCAAAAAAGTCGATTCCCATAAAATCGATCTTTTTTCAAGTTTGCAAGTCTGTCACGTCAATATCTAACTTGACGACCAATTGCAAAAGAAAAAACCTCAATATATAACTTGACGACCAAAAAAAAAAAAAAACAGTATTCATTGAATCGATTCAGACTTGACTTGAAAGATCGATTCTTCGATTAATCGTTCTCAGATCGCCATCCCTAGCAAGCAGCCCACCTGGTGGTAAGTGGTTACTGCCGCCCATGGACATATGTAAGCAACTGCATACAAAACAGGGGTTCTATCAGAAGTCGACCACAGATGCGTTGCTACTCCCGAGGACTGAGATGGTCGCCTCATATGAAAGTGAGAGTTTGCAAACACTACACAAGTCATAAGTCATTTAAGATTTATTTTTACATAGTTTGAAATTATTCAATACATTACTCTTATTTAAAGTTCCTTTTTAACAGAAGCAAGCGCCTTTGTATTTACTCCAACTATAATACTCTTCATAAACGAATCCCAGAAACCAAGTCTCTTGGGAAGGGGTCGTTGAAAAATTACGAGATTGTTGCTATCACTTTTCAGATAATAACGATCTTTCCCTGCGTCAGGCCAGCATTTGACGTCTGGATTGGGCGTAGGGTTTCTGAAACAAATTTGGAAATGCGATTTGTGATTATTTTGCTTTCCTTTTTTTCTTATTAATGTGAAGTAGCAAGCGAGCAAGCAGCCTACCTGATGGTAAGTGATTACTGCTGCCCATGGCCATTTGTAAGCAACTTCACATTGAACAGCGGTTCTATATGAAGTCGACCACAGATGCGTTGCTACTCCCGTGGACTGAGATGGTCGCCTCATATAAAAGTGAGCTGGCAACCACACGCTTCCACCCAAACGCAAGAACTGCTTCACGCTAGAAATAGGTGTGGCGGTGGTACTTCCTCGGTCGAACTACATTGGTTCTACCACCTGGCCAATCTTTCATTGTTTCAGTCTAATTCATAATTCTACTTTTTCCTTAATATATATATGCGTTATGAGCCGATTCAAGAAACCACTATAAGGAACCAATTTAATTAAAAAGGGCATAGCAGTTTATATTTTTATGAGTACCATCTCGGCGAGAAACAGACTAATTGTCATCCCTCCATCGAAGATGTCGCAAGAGACGAAGTTAGCTGGCATGGTAATTAAGTTAAACATTTAAGAACAAATTTGCTACACTACATAATCTTCTTTAAAGTATTCTTAAATTTTAATAATAATAATGTCACAACTTACCCAATCAACATAAACTGCTTTAAATTATGCAAAAAGGCTTCCACTATATATTTTGTAGTAAAAGGGATATCCCGATATTTTGATTTAGTGACTGATGTAAGAAACAAATAACCTATATCGTCATCATGACATGTACCAGGGTACGTTATGTTTAGAAATATTTTATTAAAGTTTAATTCTTCATCGCCTGCAAAGGCATAATAAAATACAGGTGCAGATTTTCGTTCCTTAAAGAGTTTTACGAACTTATCAATTGCATAAATATACTGGCAATCGGAAACCAAATCGATAAAATTTTGGACTTTAACAAAGGATATGTGTTCGCCAGAGAAATAAAATTCTTTAATTTTCAATGACAAATTTCTACGTTCTTCCGATCCATATGGATACATAATATCCCCTGGAATACATAGTTCAAAGTTTTCATTAAATTTTGTAATAAGTTCTGGATTTTTTCCAAGTTCAGTAAATGATATAAGGCCCTCTTGATTATTATATCCAATCATAATTGGTTTATTTTGTATTAATCCCTCTTTCAGCAATTGATAAGGAGGCCTTGTCATTATAGCAGTGGAACATTCAATTTCAACAGTTGGTTTAAATGGGGTGAACATGCGAAACCCTCTTTGTGGATCTCTTTCACTTATAGCTTCTTGGGCTCTTACAATTTCGTATGCATTCACTTTTCTTAACTCATGTAACAATTGCTCATCATTGATCCAATGTAACCCAAGTTCGTCGCCCAGACATATCGCTTGGTCTCTGGGATTATATTGTATGTAAATTTCGCTTAGAATGCTTGCACTGTGAATCAATGCTCTATGGAATAAAGGTTCAGCTTGTTTAGCAAGCATCAAGTATTGGATAATAGCTGCACCTGCACCATTTCCTCCGATTGTTACCTTGTTTGGGTCGCCACCAAATCTTTGAATATTACATTGAACTAACTGTAATACTAGTAGTATATCTTTGATACCAGCATTACCAGACGCTTCTTCTGTACAGAGAGAGAGAAAACCTAGTGCTCCCAATCTGAAAATTTTATTGATTATTTTTTAATGTTTATTATTAGGAGCTAATGTCGACAACATAAGTTTCTCTTACCTGTAGTTCATGGTAACTACAACCATATCTTGTCCGACTAGAAGCTGTGGACCATATATAGGTTCAGAATTTCCTGACGAATATTTAAAGTTTCCAGTGTGGATGAAAACCATTACAGGAAACAACTTATTGAAGAAGTTAGCAGGAGTATACACGTTAAAAAACAGGCAATCCTCGCTCATCTGGTTCCTTGAATGAATAATTTCAGGTTGTGGGCATACAAAACCTGGTTTTGTTGCATCTAAAACCGTATTCCAAGGTCGTTTTGGTACTGGCGGCTAAAAATATTTTAAAATAATACATTCATCCGTATATTTTGTATATTCATAATCATTTAAGATATGCCTAGATAGATATCTAGACATATCTTGTTTTAAAAAATCTTGTTCAAGAGGATTCAAATTTATCTAGTCTAGAAAAAGATATATTTTATTAGCGAGTCATTCGTAACATATAGGTTACAATAATCTCTTAGTTAGATTTTGCTAATTTTAAATGTTGTGTTAAAATAACTTTAAGCCATATAACTTTAAACGCTTAACCTTTTTTTTAGCGCGGAGAAATCTTCATGGATCTCCTTTTACTCAGGGGTGCCAAAGGGGTATGACAGACTACTACCGACTAAACCTCCGCGACGTTCCTCTGTACGTTCTGTGCTAGGCCACGAGAATGCTTTCAACGAAAGCCGCTCTCCGGCATCCCGTGCGCCTGCAACGAAGCGCTTGAGAAGATGGGTCATCTTCTCTGGCCCTCTCCGCCGCAACCTGCGCGAGCATCATTGCTTCGCAGAGGGATCGCACCGCCTGCCACGACCTTTCACTCTCAACCATAACGCGAACCACAGCCGTATAATACAGAGCTGAGGGCGCTGTGCATTCCACGCAGGGCATACTTCAAGCGTATGCTGGGCCGTCTCGTCAAGGAACCTAGAGTAAATTCTAAAATTTACCTTAAACCGTAGATGTTTCACTGGTGCTTCGCCGTATGGTATACCTTCAAAGGAGTAATAGTATGCGCCCGTAATCACATCATCTATTAACTTCCCTCTTATTGGCCCTAAAGAAGTCAATATTTCTATACTTTCAACAAATACAATATTACAAAAACAAAGTGCGAAAATTGAGCAAATCATAATTTTTAAATATTGATCCAAAGATGCGGTTCATTCACAAATGATATATTAGATAAACTCTGACATGAATATATATAGCCATTTTTCAAGAGGTTTTCTCTTGCAAAAACCTGCTTTATATCCTTAATTGCTTTTTCTATCATTACACAAGTAATTATATGCAACAATTTAAAGTGTAAATATTCCTAATACAAATGATAATAACTATCGAATTGTATTTTAAAGTTGTAAATTTAGTCATCGATTAGTCAACCGTGAAATGAAAAATTGGTGTTACGTAATCTATATGCACATGGATCTAAGGTCTTTTTTTTATATACCTAAACCTAACGATAAGCCAGACGGGCTACCTGATGGTAAGTAGTTACCGTCGCCTATGGACATTTGCAACACCAGGGGAGTCGCCAATGCATCG
>DWNE01004177.1:0-15561 GCA_018249875.1 Cecropterus toxeus
CCCCTGCTCAGACCGGAGGTCGATATAATCCGCAGTTGTGAAATCTTCGCGTACAAGCACCTTCTTAGTCGCCCTCTATCTGCGGTGAGTCGAGATGTGAGGGCGAAGCGAGGCCTTGGGATACCCTCTGTCCACGGTGAGTCGGGAAGTGAGGGTGGAGCGAAGTGTGGAAGGCGAGCAATGGCTGCTCAAGCCGGATCCATGAAGTCGCGGAGAGTAGCTTAATCAGGTCCAGGAAGCGTTGTCATGATGCGCTGCGATGCACCTGATTAGCCGTGAAGCTGCAGTCCATCCAGGGAGTGAAGTTGCCACCATCGAGGAGTTCAGAATGGTCGTATTCTCGTCTGGGGTCACCACTTTGGCAAAGGGAGATCTCCCGCCTGGCTAGGTGATCATACCTGGGGAGCGGCCGTGTTCCGACAGCCTCAGTTCGAAACTTGTATATATGCACAATATTGAGAAAACTCAGATAGCGCGTTTCAGAATACGGTGACGTTATCTCTTGATGCGTAGCGGGAGGTCGCCACAACGGTATTTTCCTTTGACGTAAAGCTGTGATAATTGATTTGTAATACGCATATCCTTTCAGAAAAATCTGTTGTGCGTCTGTGTGGTCTGTGATTCGAATCTCGGACGCTCGACTGAAAGAGTTTCTAACCATAAAATTACTTTAAGTAACAACCAATACCTCAAGCATAGCGAGATCACCTCCACGGCCGCACACCAAGTCAATGGGATCAGTGACCGCTGAGTAAGAGTTGGGCGGTGTGGCCAACGCCGCCACCACTCCGTCCAGAGCGTTGATCACCAACGGCGTCTCGTAGTGAACCGGGTCGCTGATGACGCACACTGGAGCACCTGATTGCAGGAGCTGGGATGCTTCTATACCGAGTTCTCGTAGAGCGCATACATAACTTTCCACCCTGAAATTTATAAAAGCGCGAAAGTGTGTTGTTATTTTAGTATAGTGTATGGTGTGTTCGGTAACGCATTGGGTTGCGCCGGGCGACGGAAATCGGTAGTTCGGTACGGAAGTACCTCATGAGAAGAGTCGAAGATTGGGCTCAATAGCGCACCGTGCAGAGCCCTTGTCAAGTAATGGACTGATGCTGGTTAATGACTACAAAAATATGTGTTGTTGTACATTTTAAACGGAAATAGGGATCCAAAAAATTAAAGGGATTTATGATGAGTATGTTTTAGATTTTAAACGGAAGTAGGGTTCCAGAGAATCATTAAAGGGATTTGCTGATATTATCGTTCTTAAATGTACGTATGACGATCATTTTATAAATCGTATCGTATCGTACGACTCATTTCTTTTTCTTTTTGTCAAACTAAGTACCTCTTGAATCAAAAATTTAATTCCTCCACACTTTGTAAACATTCATCGCAGTTATCTCTTATCACTTAATTATTTACCTGATATTTACTACAGAGTGCATCTGAGTTAGTAAAACATTAAAAAACTTACTTATCCCCAGCGCCAAACACGACTAGCTTCCCCAGCTCAGGTGTAGCGGGTGCAGCTGGGGTGCTAGCTTTGAGAACCGCTGCCAACTCTTTTAGCTGCGCTGCGAGGTACGCCGAGCACCGTGGTGACGAAGCATGTGTTTGAGCTACCACCCCACGGAGAGAGTTTGCACGCAACGCTCGACACAATGTTGATGCTCCTTCGCAGAATTCTCTCTCCTGGTAATAAAGGACAGCGAAGAAAAAATATATAAACCATCTGTAGGCATACGCTGATCCACGGCCCTAACCATTATACTCTTGCAAAAGGGGTTCGAGGTAACTAAATCGGTTTATTAATTAATAATATAAAATAATTTCAAACACAAGAGATAAACAGACTAAAATATATAAATGTCCATTATTACTTATTCTCAGTCCTCCAAACTATCTTTTTTTAAAATGTATGGGATATAGAGATACGCGGAACTTTTATTTTTTATATGGATTACGAATGTCGAAGGCGGCATTTCCAACTAGTGCCTGAGCGATTTTCTCCTGATATGTAAAGGAATTAAAATCTTATAAGACGTAAAAACACTAATCTATTGCTAGTGTCAAAAGCTACAACAAGTTACGGAAAAAGAAATATAAAAAATGAAGGTGCTAAAATGTACAATGACTTACCTGAGATCTTAACTAATACTAAATCTATTACAAAATTTGAAACAATACATTTTAAACAAAAACTATAAATAAAACAAAGGCACGTGCAGGCACGCGTTCACACTCACATACACACACACACGCACCGGATAAAAATTGTACTTATTTTAGATTTTAAGTTTCTTATTGTAATTGACCAATGTATGTCTTATGAGAAATAAAAGAATCTCTAAACTCAAATCGAATTCTTTGTGTCACTCACCTGAAGGACTATTATGCCCTCCTTAACTAAATCCAGTTGACCGATGGTTATATTTGCAGGCGGACGAAGGGTAATAAATCTAGAGCAATACATTACTTTTGTTATCCATTATTACAACATTATGCAAATTAAAAATAACTTTTGGAAAACATTATTATATTATTTGAAGCCGTATGTGAGGTTTGTATGTAACCTGTAACTGATTAATTGTCTATATAGATTCAACAAGATTTTTACCTCGGACACACTCTATCAAATCGATATTCTCCAGCGCATAGTTGCCTAGAATTACTATAAGAATATCCAAGTTTATGTAGCCGCTCCACAAGAAGTGCCACTTTTCTGTAATAGACAATCATCAATAAATTATGTATTGTACAGTCAAATTAATTTAATACTGCTTGCTATTTTATGTAATGGGCTTAGGGTGTTTGGTAAAAAGCGTTTTAAGCAGTTCATGCAAACAAACAAAATATTAACAAAGTTCTACAGATATTTTAATTATTTTATTTTATGCCCAAAACTTGTAATTTATCTTTGATCTTTGTCTATTTCGTTGGCACGCTCTACAGCCTTGATCCATGATCATTCTGATCTGTAACAGCTACTTTTATGTTCACACTTACTTGGCTTTGAATGTGTTAACCCAACCAGTAACGGTATCTTTATTAACACATGCCGATATTCGTTCTTCTCGTAAATGAGGTGGGAGAAGATCTGACAATCTATAAAAAGAATAGAAGAATATTAAAAACACGTGGTGTGAGTGTCGAAAAATATAGCTTACTTTTTCCGGTGCATTTTGTGATGTTAGATTGATAGTATTGAATAATGATGATAGTGATGACAAACATCATGTTGCTGCACACTTATTCATTTGTGTTATAGTTACGCTGCAACAATCGAGGTGATCTAGTCTGAAGAGTGCGTCAAGACAGACAGGGGACTAGAATTCAATTAAATGCGTATTTCATATACAAAACACTAATTTTAACACAAAACAATCGTTAATAACCTACATGTACTGTCAGCTCCAGATTGGGCGAAAAAGCTTTAAAATAATTTCATGGGGAAAATAATCTTCCAGGTGACGGATGGATGATATATGGCTTGGAAGGAGCTTGAGTCTCCTAGACCCAGCTGACTGAGGAGAAAGAGGGGTTTCTCTTTCGTCATAGATATGTGATTTTACTTACGAGAAAGCCTTATTCTTGATTCGTATCCTAGCGATGGCTGCGGCAAAGTGGACTCTTTGATCCCAGATGGCGAGCTCCATGTCTTTGAATGGATATCCAGCTTCAGCGAGGAGTTGTGTTGCCCTTTCCAATTCACACCTTGCCCTTGCTCCCCATCGACGCCTCGCCAATTCCATAAGGAACAGCCAGGACTCATGGCGGTGATTAGCCAACTTTATAGGAAAGAGAGCGTTAAGGAAGAAGTTTAGTTATATTTCTCAAGATACAGTTATTATTGCGCATAGTTTTTACATCGCGAATTATTTGTACATATATCAGTCGAAATAAGTGAAGCGAACATTTTGTTCCGAACAATTTTATTTACTAGAAATACTTTACGGTTATACATTACTGTATTAGTTATACATTACGGTACAGATGATTGTGTGCTTTTGTCATGCATACGTGTGCACTATAAATACAATACTGTAATAATAGTATTTTAATTGATTATGGAACAAATTTATAATTTTCTCTCGCCCTCTTTGACTTTATGAAGAGTTTCTGAAGAACATTGAAATTTTGAAAACTTCGTTTAACTTCGGTAACCGTATCACAACCGTCTCTATATGTCTCTTTATATATCATAATCAGGTAACTGTACAATCTTCTGCCATCCTAACATGGGCCGGGCTGTAGGACAGTCAGACAACCGAAAGTTTAAAAACAAGTTTTAGGTTCGTGATATCATGCAAGACTTAAAATTTGCATACCCAATACCACGATTCAGGTTTAAACTATGGATAGGCATATTAACATTATGTATTGATTAATAATAATTCCTATTTATAAAAAGAAATAACATTTTTTGTGAACTTAGATTACAGTAGATACATTTCACAATCTTTAAGTTTATAAAACTAAAACTAAATGCTGACGCTGATTGTATCACGTAACTTAATAACTTTGATGGAATAACAAAATGTGAAAGGGTTTTATCGAATCCATCACATTTAAAGTTAGACACCCGCCCCTAAGTATACAGTCAGTGTTATATTTCGTGTTTTTATTAATCGAATCCACTTTATCTGATTCGAACGAGACCGTAGTCGATTCTTTTGCTCACGAAAATAACCGGTCATAAATTCGAAGCTCATTTTCGTGAGCGTCCTCAACGTTTGAAAAAGAAATGGGTTCGGTCACGAGATTGCCATAATGTGAGTTAGATGGGCCATACTTTTTATTTTTACATCTTGTCGAACCTACCTTAACTGTAACTTATTACCATTCGGTAATGACATCCGAATGAAAAACCTTGATATCTTGGTACGCGAGTAACCTTGAAACCGTTCGATGAAGTTCAAGATCGATATGAAATAAGACTTACGCCTAACATAAATTTTACAAAAACCCCTGTTGTGATCTACACTTCTCAAATTGTGACTGTTATTAAGCAAGAACATAAAATTATTTACTTCATAAATCTGTTAATTCACATGCTAATATGTACATAATACCTAGAAATGCGTGATTTATTCGAAAGTATTATATAAAATACCTGAGGATAATCGGCAAAAAAATCAACATCTTCGATTGCTTGATCAAGAACAGTTTTATCTGAAAAATAAACATTATCGCAGGTAAATACAAATAGGTAATAATCCCTTTATGATCAGTGACAGCCTAATGGTATGAGCAGTGATAGCCTAATGGTTGAAACTCGGTCTCTCAATCAAGGATCCGAGGTTCGAATTATGTGCGTATCAGAATTTAATAATCACTGCTTTACGGCGGAGGAAAACATCGTGAGGAAACCTGCACATCTGAGAGTTCCCATAAAAAAAGAGATCTCAAAGGTGTGTGAAGTCTACCAATTCGCACTTGGCCAGCGCGGTGGACTCTCTCACTCTGAGAGAAGACCCATGCCCCGCTGTGGGACAATAATGGGTTGACGAGAATAAGCCCTTATATTTCAAATATGAGAAGGAAATCGTAAATAATCTACAACCAGCCCCGGATGTAGGAGGGGTGGGAGGGCAAGCCAGGGCCTGTGTCCCGGGCGGCAAGTTAGGAGGGCGGTAAATTCGAAATTTGCAAACGAATGCAAAACTTCTCATTTTTTCAACTTTGACCATTGGGACGCCTAGTCAGTAGGAAATGGGACTCCTGACACGTATTCGTTTTAAATGACCACCAAGTATTGGAAATCTGATGGCTGAACTGAGATTGTGAAAATAAATTCAAGTGGTCTCGACAGAGAGTTATGTTTTCCATAAACAAAAAATAGATCTCAGGTTCAGTTAAATGATGATATTCGTAATAATGTAATTACAAATGGTGTAAGGAATTCTTATGAATCGCGAATTGGTTGCCCATTAGACCATACTTCCATCAATGTAATTAGTCTAAGTAGATCTAGAACACATGACTATTGCGGAAAGCGACTTATACTCAGTAACGGGTACAAAATTGAGGTAAGCATAATATTATGTAAATACCAAATTATTTGTTTCGTAAAAATTGTTTATTGAAACAATAGGTGAAATCGCCTGACAAAAATTCTATAGCTAGGTATCTCAAAGCGCTGAATAATAAAAAAGCGTAAAGAGTATCGAATGACGTTTTTATTATCGCGGTTTTCGACTGCTTGTAGCGGCACCAGACACGGTTATGCAATGTATCGAAGATAGTCAATTTATGTTCATATGTGCTTGAATCTATAAAGTATGTAACGTAAATGCATAGTCAATACAAAACAATACACGATAGACATTATGGGATATTATGGAAATTACGGGAAAACTATTGGTAGCCTAGCCACGACGAAATTTATAAGCTTAAGCAGATTATATGTATGCATGTAATGAGATACAGCAAGAGAGACTCATGTTCATATTTTGTATAAAAACACTAAGGGCATTACGATCAGGCGCGACCCTATTGTAGAGTGGGTGGAGCGGCCGCTTTAAGCACCAAGTCCCGGAAAGCATCTCAATGGTCAGTAAAATCGACATAAATCTATGGTGTTATCGAGATCTTCTCAGATCCAAGCATGCACGTGTACGCTCAACTGGGACCATAGGGACAAGCAGGGTGCCATAATTGAACCTCAATTCATCCTAAAATTTGCCTAGGGCAGTGATTATGATTTCAACTTCCATGTCTGATTTTGTATTATTACTTATTACCTAGTTCTTAGTTAATCAGTCTATTCAACAAACCACCACAATTACCGCATAAATTCACGCGAGTCAGAATGTAGTGGAACGAAATGGTAATCGACTCGAATGTTTAGTACATTCTGCTTCATTTAGTTAGCTGTTTCAAAGGCACGCAAGTGTTTATCGCGACGCTATCGTGTGGTACTCGGTGAAACAAGTTGAATAACGTTACACAAAACTCGTAAACTAGTTTCGAATAGCGTGACGTAGTTTACAGCAGTTTCGATAAACGCGCAAACTGTTCCACCTATTTTCGTGACACTCACTTCATGAAATGGTTTTGACTAGCATGTCATTGCTTCAGTATGTTATATGGTTTTACTTTCAGCTACTATTTTACGACGCCGTGATGTTCGGTGATTTACGAGTGACGTGGACTTCGAATTTTTACGAAGCACAGCGATAAAAATATAAATAAGCTTTTTATGAGTTAAGTTTCAAATTGATGATCACTGAATTGCAGTACAAAATATTACACTACATGATTTAATGAGCAAAATTGCTGTAGACTTCCAGAGACATGATTTCCTTTTTCAACTAAAAAAACTTACAACGAAACACATCGTAGATGAGTGAATATACGCAGCGCATCTCTTGTTCATCTTCGAACTCAACGTTCATAGGAGGCTTGCAGAGTAGGCGGCCAGCTTTTAGAACCTGATGTATAACACGAGAATGTAATTTTATAATTATAGCGTTATATACGTTTTCATTTTGAAATGTAGGTATTAAAATTTGTCTTATTAAAGTTCTCGAATTAAAAGCAACTTATGATAAAGAGGTGGCATAGTGTTATTTATAAAATGTGTAATACAGATGTGCAAAAGGACCACAAATTCAATGAATAAATTTGATTTATAGATTATTTGGACTATTTTAAAGAAAAAATACTCAGAGCTTTTTGTGGAGTATGCAGCTCCCTAAAAGAAAATTTCGAAAAAACCCAAAAATTGCCATATACCTAACTAAATAAATGAAATAAATTGTAAGAAAAAAAATTACAAAGATGTTTGCTTTTTCCGTAGGTTACTATTTTATCCAAAAACAAAATCTCATCTTTTTTTCAGAATAATTACTGCGTCGAGAATTAGTGTGCCCTCAACTCACTTCTTTACTGACATGAAAAGACCCGAAAATACCCATATAGTTTTTTAGGTTTTTTCAGGTACCTGAATAAATAGAATTATGTAGGTAGCCATTATTATTTTATGTTTTTTTGGCGATTATTTATACCTGTGCTATATCCCAAGCTGGACCAGGTGTAGTTTTGATAGAAACCGGCGCTGGTGCATTTGGGTTCTTGATAGAAATCACAAGGTTCCAAGGTGCCCACTCTTCAGGCGCGTCATCCATTGTCTTGGTGACATTTTCCACATTTTCATCACTGGTGTCAAATAAAAAGATTCTTTTAATATTCGCGTGATTGTTATGTGTGTCTAAAATTTAGACGTTTGATTTAGAATTGAAAAGATTTAGACTCTTGAAACTAAAAACATTTTTTTAACGTCTTTATATAAAACCTGCAAATAGAAGTTTCTTTAGCATTCAATCTAAGGTTACTTATATAAATTGATATAAGATTATGGTACAAATATAAGGATCAGTCCTATCGACATGAATTTACGAAGACCATAACGAAACTAAATATAATTATTTTTTTGAATTAATTGAAATAATGGAAACTAATGGTGATAGAACCCTTTTTTGGTGTGGATCCGGAGGCATAAATTCTGCCTCATAGCCAGTGGCAGATTAACCAGAGGCTAAGTAGGCTGAAGCTTATAGTGGCAGATTTTAGGCACGGCAAATATAATGCTATCTTGTCTTAGAATAAGCCCAATAATATAGAGTGCGCGGGTCCGAGGACTCTATGACCCGCGGCTGGCATGTCTTGGAGGTGGCAGAATATTTAGATCAGGCGATCTTTTTGTTTTTTTTCGCTGACTTAAATTACTAAATCAGTGGCATTGAATAGGGTATCCTAAAGGCGGCAAATGTGTGAGTCCGCTACTGATTATAACAACTTGTCTTCTTGTCTACCAATTCGCAATAAGCCAGCGCGGTGGCCTGAAACTCTGTAAATCTGAGCGAAGACCCGTGCCCAGCAGTAGGAAAATAATGGGTTGACGACGCTTTAGCAAACAGTGTTAAGCGCTGCTGTGTTCCGATGTTCCGATGTTAGTAATAAATGATAGGAGCCACAGGTGTGGCCAATCTCAAGAAACATGATGTCTTTGTCTGGAGATTATTTAGAGATGTTCATTGGCGGCATTTGTGATTTTCCATCAGGTAGAGCACATGCTCTTTTATTACATCAGCTGTGTTATAAAATTAAATACTAAGTACTCATGATAATGCATGATAATTAAAGAACCTAATAGGCTAACGAGTTGATTGATGGCAACGGATATGGTTGTCTATAAATTTCTAATCTATAAGTGTCAGAAACTAATTGGTCAGGTTTAAAACATGTAAATCAATCTCGAATATCATTAATCAGGGTAATCAATAATAATATATAGGATCAATTTATCATATTTCTTAAGGAACATTGTCAAAGTAATGACGATTTTTGTCTAAATAGATAAGATTTACACTTGCACAATGAGAACTTAGAATTAGGATCATTCACAGCGACTAGAAGGACTTTACTTCGAACTCTACTTTAAAAGAAACTGCATAGAATGTCCTTCAATCGTAATATGATCATTTCAATATTCAAACATTCGGGAAAGCAACGATTTTACATAATGGTCACGCGACGTGGTTCACTATACGAATGATCGTAGAAAAATGGGACCCCCTGTGAAACTGACCGCATACAATGACGGTCGAATCGCGACGATCGGTAGCGGCATCGGGGAGGTATGCCCGAACATACATAAAAAATATATATATTTGTGACGAATAGATAAACTCTCTTTCTTTGGGAAGTCGGTTAACAAAACTACCAACTTACATTACTTTTTGTCTTTTTTCTTCGACTATCATAGCTTGTGACTTTAAAAATTGAAGTCACAATCTTATAGCGTTATGTTAATACCGAGCGTTGTGTGAAGGCTATTGAGAACATCTTCATATTTATTTTTTTCTTATTTTTTATTATGACTATTTTGTTTAATGCAAAATTGGTAAAGGCAAAAAATATAAAAGGTTAGTAGAATTATAAATTATTAAAATTATTTTCTTTATATTATTAAAACTATTGTCGAATTACTTAATTATTCGATGTTTTTTCTATTTTTTGACAATGATTTGGCATGACTTGAGTTCATAGCTTTTTTATTAATTTCGTCTACCCTTGAATACGAATTAAAGTAGGTTAAATAAAAGTAGGTAAGATTACTAAAATAGAATATATAATTATTTATTTGCATACCCATACCACAACACATTATGTTGACTTCTTACGGTCTGTAATATTCGGACGGTTTGCGTCCGTTATACGTCCATATATGTGCAGTAACACGGGTCGTGGGGATGTATTATTTAAAAAATTATTGGTCCTAAAACTACTCTGTCATCGCCAAATATTATTGAAGAATTTGAGAGATTACTTTAGGCCCTGCCATTTCCTTAAGTAGCAACTGTATGATCCGTTTTGCCAAAAAGTATCGAGGCGTTTCAAATTCTCTTGTCTATTAGTTAGCCTTACGCTTTTCGTATAGACCACCCTTAACTCGTATAGACGCCTACATAACTCATCTATGCATGAGATATTAATAGAACATGAAACATTGAATGGTCTAGGGTTGATGCAATCATCGCCTCCCAGTAATAGCATTGAGATGTTGCACGCAATCTCGGCATTCTTCATGACCTAGTGATCCAAACTCACGTAAAATGGGGTCAAAAGTAGTATGGGTATGAAAATATATAACATGTGTAAGGATCGACAAAGGTTTTTTTTTATAAATACGAAGTAGCAAACGAGCAAGCAGCCCACCTGGTGGTAAGTGGTTACTGCCGTCCATGGTCATTTGTAAGCAACTTCATATAGAACAGGGGTTCTATATGAAGTCTATCACAGATGCGTTGCTACTCCCAAGGACTGAGATGGTCGTCTCATATAAAAGTAAGCCGGCAACCAGACCCTTCCGCCGAAAGGCAAGAATTGCTTCACGCTAGAAATAGGTGTGGCGTTGGTACTTCCCCCCTGGTTGGGGTATTTGTAAATCCTATCATTATATTACGGGTATATGGAGTCATATGGGAGCTCCGAAATAAAGTAATAATAATAATTATTATTACTCGTATTTAGATTAAGAGGGGGAAACAATCTGACTTTCTGACTACGACTATGTCCAAGCATGTTAACAAATAGTTAAAATATATCTAATTAAAATTATCCTATAGATATGACACTCACTAATCTCACTATATGTACATTGAGCTACGGAAATGCTTTTGGAACTACTAACGTTTATTTATGAACTAATTTATCACACTTTGGTTTTAAACTATTGAAATTTACTATTTAGTTATTTAGTGTATTATCATTTTAATTTACAAGTTTGTGCATAAAATGTGTAGTTGGGAAATATGAGTTAAAATTACATTTATTTCTCACTCTGAGGACGTAAATATTTAAGCTTTTACATATAAGCCAGTACTTATATTCTACTACATATAAAGTAATGTAATCCTTTCATAATAATATTATGTACATAGCTGTTGTACAGAGCGATTTACTATAAATTAATAGGTATTCAAATTATAAAATAGTTTTACAAAAAAATATTCCACTTTATATATTTATTCTATTTATAATAATGTTATAAAAATGAGTTCCGCTACTTTGTGCAAAGTATTGAGTGAATAAATTATTTTTGTAGTTATTATGTAGTGTACAATAAATAAGTTTATCGTGTATTACAAGTAAACCAAAAAATAAGTTTAGGCATAGACACACATGTTTTCTTTTAAGTACGTGCATACTTATTTAATTATTGAAAATATTTCAAAAACTAAACTCCGCCAATAGGCATCCTTACTAAAAGCACATGGAACACAATTACTCGCCGTGTCTACATTACAATACGATATTGTAATGTAATGTGTGTCTGTATTGTAGTATTTTTCCATAGATTAAATCACAGAATCGCCTTGATGCGTGATACTTGGCACTGAATGCATTAGCGTTTAACATTGTTATATGTTATGTTACAAAATCGAAAGATTTCACAATATCGTGCTGTCGCTATTCTGAAGCAGTTGTACTGTATTTATGATTAAAAATAATAATTTCAGTTTAAAATTGCTGTGACAAATGACAAAAATATTTCAAGTAGTATGTGCTTGACAACTTTTACAAGAATTTTTGGGCTATAGAATCGGAGTACTAATGGCGCGTATACATCAAAAATTGTGTTATATTTTCTTAATTTTTATAGAGTCCCAAGCCAAAATATCTCTTCAGAATCAGACGTAAAAATCATTTACCATTATCCTATAAAAGCATGCATAGAACTTTCGTCAACACCAAGTTTCTTCAACAAATCAAGGCCAGTGTGCGTGAACTCCGTAGGCCCGCAGAGACATACGAAATGAGTTCCAACATCGACAGTTAGATCCGTTGTCCCCAGCGCCTCGGTAAGAATTTCGTTGCTAATGCGACCCTTGAGACCAGACCAAGATGAGTTCGCGTTTGACAAAACGTGCGTGATGTGCAATCTGAAAGTGTAGTACTGATTAAAATCACAAGCAATGTATAGTCTTCAAGTCTTAGAATAGTAGTAGAAAATAATTGGCTTGATTAAATACCATAACTGTAAAGTAATATAATTTTAAACGTAATTGCATACATACAACACCATAAGTTATTAATCAATACATAGTGTTTAGAATAAAAATCGGAAAGAGTCGGTAGGTACTGATTTACGTCTTATTTTTGAGGCGCAAGTCAACAGGTCTCAATTTTTAGTAATAATAAATACTATACCAAGAATTAAGATCGTTATGAACGCCAAATTAGTTATTATAGATTTAAGTGTATGTAAGTTATATATATTTTTTAAAACTTATGATGTTTAAAATTGTAGCGCATTATACGATAAGTTTTTTTTGCTTTGAACTAATTCTTATAATAAATATTTACTATTAATACTGATCAAAAGATAAGGTATTTTCCAGGCCTGTCTTATATGAAAAACCTAATATATAGGGCCTTGTTAAATTGTCAAGGGTTTTTATGTTCCAGACAAATAACCATGGAAACGAGTTTATCTTACCTGCTGTCTTGCTCTGCAATTTCCTCTAACTTTTTACGGAATAAAATGTCTTCTTCCGTTTTGTTGAAGAATACTAAATGCACACTTACGCTGAAAGTAAAAAAGAATTTAGAAATCGACTCTATGTCGCAAGGCAAATAGAAGATACGTCGAACAAAAACAGATCTTATACAAAATAAAAAGAAAAAATCACGCCCCCTATTATCTGTGCATCGTCCTCGTCTTACGTATTTTCTGAGTGACCTATTCTCATAAACAAAAGTATAAAAAATAATGTGTATAAAAAGTACATATTGTTTGCTTACCATCTAGGGTTTGATCTGGTAAGCATAAATTTCACTAATCCCAGCATTGGCGTTATCCCTGTACCGGCTGCTAATAAATACATTCTTTTCACTGCTTTTAGCTGAAAAGTAACATGAAATGCGGTTATACCCCAAACATAAGGCGTGGTAATCATCAATTTATTGTAGTCAACGAACCATGAAATATGTTTTGTTTTTTATTTTATAATATTAAAGAGACGAACAAGCAAGCGGTCTACCTGCTGGCAAGTTGTTACTGCCGCCTTTGGACATTTGTAATTAATCGGCTCTAAACATGTGTAGCTACATCCCCGAAACAGCCCTTATGTCTTCTACATTTATCGTGAATATTGTCAACAAACGTATCTTCAAGATTTAAAGCGCCTACTCATGCAACAGTGCGAATAATTTTCAGAAAATTGACGACACTTGATCCGATAACGTTTATTGATCGCTAATCCGCCGTATAACCGGATCCGGTTAACCGATTAGCAATCCCTATTTACAACAGAAACGGATTTCTTTACAAAAGAAGTATTTTAATAAAAATATTAAGTATCAATAGAAATATGTTCATTTCAGCAAAAGGTATCCTCTATCGGTCATGGAATAATAGAGAAAGCCAGTGAGTTATTCAAGGCAAAGAGCGGAAGGCGGATTAACTAATATTAATTTGAGAAGCAATTGAATACGAGAGTTATTAACGTACGCGAATTGGAAACCACTTAGACTTAGTGGTCTGCTTCTACATTTAGTCGTATTATATTTGCAAACGCCAAATATGAATAGTATATCTACATATGTTTTGGAGACGTTAAACTTTGACTTATTGCTTCTCAGAAATGTTCAGAAGGCACCCGTTATTTTCGTTAAGTGCTGTTAGAAAAGTACTAAGCAAATAATATTTTAGTGGAATATCTAATACATTTCTAGGGGCGAACTCTAAAGCTTGCGCGGGTGTACGATGTTACGGCTATACAGTATGAGCAGGTTTAAAGTAAATGTTAATCGTTTTATGAAATCGATTAACGTAATGAACTTGTCCTAAGGACACAGTCAATATTGTTGCCGACTTTTTACCACTATAACATTAACAAATAATACATTTAGTTATTCTACCCAACAACTGCATGATATGGTTTACTATGATTGGGCTTAAAAAATACTAGCACTAACGATTTATTTTTAAAGCTTTATTCACACTTATTTATTGTATGTAGTACGTTAAACTATGTTATCGCTTTGATAATGTTTGTACCGAATTTAAAGTAAACAAAATAATACCGAGTAGGTACAAATTATAAAACAATGTTTGTCAACTCGGCGACCTGGAGTTTCCATAAGGGTGTTACGAACTCTCAGTACAAAGAAAGAATAAACTACAAAACCTGCTAAAATCATATTCTTACTAAGGGATTTATAACAATACATTATAATGGAATAAAGAATAATATTCTACAAATTTCATATTTCTAAAATTGAAAACAAATATAAGTTAAACAATAGCGGTTACGGTTATAAATATTATTCGAAGAACCGGGGTCGTGCCACGAAAAATATTGAAAAACTGCTGTGATATAACTATAGATAAAAACCGTACAAAATAACCGTATGTACAAACGGTATTTAGCAATAACATCCTACCTTGTTCAATTGAAAATTCCCGTAAGCCCCAGAAACAGTGATAGTGTCACCAACATGTAAAGAAGCGAGATGCGGGGACAGAGCACCGTTGTCGTATCGCTTCACTGCAAGTTTTAGGGTACTGAGCTCAATCGCACTATCATCCCAGGTATCGCCCACTGGCGTGTAAGAGCGGACGCAATCGGAATCTGTAATATATAGCTACTTAAAGTCTTAGTTATAAACAACAACAACAAATTCATTAAAACAAAAAAAAACCCGACTACTTAAAACGAAAGTGTTTCTTATATTGATATATTTAACGCTTAATATGTGTGTTTGTCAAAATAGTCAAGTAAAAGTATTACAATATATATTTTTAGATTGGTCTATTTACTAGCTACCATTTGATACCCATATTATCGTAATAAAAAAACGTACTTCTCCCCTCTTTTTCCTCCCTTTAAAAAATATTTTATTTATTTATTTCTAAAAAATAGTACACAGTTTTACAGTTTAACAGTCTGCCAAACTGTGCAACAGTTTGTCGGCAGCCTATATAGCCTAGCCTATGTCACTCTGCAAACTGAGACGATTCTAATGATATGTCATACGTCACAATCCATC
>DWNE01004178.1:0-15560 GCA_018249875.1 Cecropterus toxeus
CAAAATTGCCCATAAAAATTGTTTCTGCAAAAGTATTATATTTTTTTTGTTTCATGAAATAAAACTATCATATTACAATGTATTTAAAATAAAACCATCGCGCCAATTTAACAATTTTTATTTTTTACTTACATGGAAACAAGTTGCTGTGAATTTCAAATAAAAAATTTCTGTCTCTCACAAAATAAAAGAAACTAAAGAAAAACAAGATTTAAAAAAAAATAGCTGTACGGTAGAATATGACACATATAACTTTATTAAGTATATAAAAATAATCTAAGGAACTGGGATGAAAATCGATGCAGTTTTTGAAAAAAAAAATGTAACCAAGCGAGTAACTCTAGCGCAGGTTGCTGCAACCTGGCTTTCCGAAATTTTTAAATGAGAAAAGTCACCGCCATTTTAGTACTCTGTATTTTAACCGACGAGAGGAAAGAAGTTATCTATTAGTCATTTGTATTTCACTTGATTGCGTCAGAAGAACGGTAAACTTGCCGAGCGTAAGTATATATAGAAACGTGTCATTTTGCGGAGACTTTTTTAGTATCCTAACAATATGCGTAATAAACGAAAGCTAGTAGATAAACCATTCTTAAGATATAAGTATTGTAATACTTTCACATAACTATTTTGACGAAAATTCATAGAAAGCGTTAAATAAAATATATCATTACGAACAAATAGTTTTAAGCACCCGAGTGTTTCGTTTTAATATTTTTAACGTTTTTAACGAAAAACGTTTTTCGAGCATAAACCTATGTGTATATTTCAATTTCTTTGGCACTACAGTCCAAATGATACTTGTTTATTAATACTGATTACGTATTCCAAGTAGAAAACTGATAGCCATTTTGCTAATAGCTACACAATGACAGTGAAAACTATAAGGATACATTAAGGAAAATCTATCAGAATCAATACGCTCTCCGTGAAGCTTAATTTAATCTACGTTAAACGTAATTGGAACCGTTTCTCCGAAATTCAGTAACAGAGGATTTGCTAACGCCCTCAAATTCAAATTTCTTTTTTTCGAATTCATCTACTTGGTCAGGAATAATTAAGGTTAAAAATTATTTAGGTATAGGTACAATAAAGTTAGTAACGACTAAAAATAATAAAATGGAAAAATGTAAGAGTAATGTAAGTAAGGCATCCCGTGTAGAAGTGGCCTCAAAACAATCCTCGCCCACGTTTTCTAAAGTACATCGCAAGGTATGACCTAAAACAAAAACGGAAACGTCCAAAATATATCTCAAAGATTAATCAAGTTCATAATCTATCTATGTGCCAAATTTACGTTTGATATCCGATCAGTACTTTTGCGTGAACGAGTAAAATATATTCATACATCCTCACAAATTTTCGCATTTATAAAATTAGTAGCGTTTATTAGCTTAACTATAGGATTCAGTTCATCAAGTAATAACAAATTTAACTACGTAATATGTAACTAACCATCGCACTGGCCAAGTGCAAATTGCTTTCTTCACTCGCCCTTGAGAACTATTTTTCAAGAACTCTAAGGTATGCAGTTTTCCTTTATCATTTAAAACGAGTTAAAATTAAGTACCAATAGGCAGTTAGATTAGAAATATTAGAAAGTTTAAAATGATTAAAATTGGTCTAACTAATCGAGGGGCAGTTTCTCACCGCAACGATCTCACTGCTTGTCTCTAAACAAGTGCCGTATTAGAGCAAGTGCCTCAAAATCTCACCACAGCACGTTCACTTTGAGACGTGCAACGTGCTTCTCGGTCAATAGGTAGTAGGTACAAACACTGCACCACAATAATCTTGTGTCAAGTTTCTAGCATTCCATCTAGACAGGGAGATAATATGGAAGAACCTCTTCAAAAATAAGCGTATGAAAGAGAACAATCCAATTAAGGTTCAAAAACTTGCTATGGTTAGCATTTTAACTGAGAAGCAAACTGATAATAAAACTGGTTTGTATATACGGCATCCAGTTGTCAGATGCCAGCAAATCAAACATACTGTGCCTAAAACGAAATCCAAGAGTATTTAAAAATCTCAACCATTCTAGACGTTGTAAGACTTTCTCCTTCTTTTTTTTATTAACAGGTTACCTTCTTTCCAAATAAATTCTATTCTGATAATTCGAATTCCAAAAAAATGGACGTACATACATATACATGGAAAACATTATCATCCTCCTTTCGACGCAATCGCGTAAACATAAATATATTTCATTACCAGCAGTCTGATACTTTTGCAGCGTCCAGCATGCTTTTGAACCTTTCTGTACATGCTCATAATGAAACGGTAGATAATGAAGTCGTTACACATTTTCGCAGTAATTTTACAACAATTACTCTCTAGTTAGGAGAACAGAATGCACCGCTTTGTGAGCGTTGTGAGTGAAATAAAAATACATAGAAACTCCTGCATGAAGAGCGTGCATGCAAAGCGCAGTGGAAATTATAGAAAAAATATGTATTATGGTCTCTTACTGTTTCTTCTTCGAAAATGAAAAGCCTTATAAAACCGTAGTATGTTACAGACATTGAAAAAACATTGGTTGTCTGTAAAGTCGGTTTACGGTCGACAATTTTACGCGACAACGTCATAAAGATGCAATGATGAAACATTGCATATTTTTATGAATTGATTGAATTATTATCACTGAATTACCATTTTTGTGTATAATACAAATAAATAATTGAAAATTATGTTTTTTCGATAAATAAACATTCATTTACACTCGTTAATTCAAATATTTTTTCGCGCTTCCGCTTACACGCTCTGGCTCAAGTGGAACGTGACACTTTTTCGTGCGCGCTGCCGGTGCTTATCAATTTATAAATCGTTATTACGTTATAAATATGAAGAATCCTTTTTAACTACACTTAGTTTATTTTCCATAAAATTTTAATATACATACTTCATCAGTTGAAAACTGCAAAATTCTACCAGTTTTAAAATTGTTCATTAATGTTAAGGCAACTTAGGATCCTTTCGCGAGAAATTTTAAATTGTGCTCGTCAGTACCCCTGGGAGACTATGAATCTGATGTGACCTATAAACCAACTCACCTGAAATTTGTAGCGATTTTGTTATTTCAAAGTTTATCCTGAACTATTTTATTGCTGAAAAATATCTATTACTTAATATACAATGTTTGCCTTAAAAATACAAGCTCCGATACTTATTACAAAATACGAGCACGTAACAAAAACATTTACGCTTTTATAAAACATATAGAAAACTGACTAAAAATATATAAAAGCTTTTTTTTAGATTAAAATAGCAAACGGCCCTTTTGTCCACTTGATGGTAATTTGTCACTGCCGCTTACAGACTTCTGTAAACAACTTTATATAAAACATGGGTTCTATCTGTAATCTATCACATATTCGTTGCTATTAGGTCTAAAATGGTCGCCTTATGTAAAAGTGAGCTGGTAATCGCAGACTGTATGTGGTAGACTGTTAAATCATCAAATAAATTATCTACTAAAAGTCTAGGATAATCAAAAACTGTCGCATGTTTAGTCACTAGCACGGTCGCCTTATTTGGAAGTTAGCCGCTTTTTACATTCTTCCACCGAACACACAACAACTGCTACACGCTAGAAATAAAAAGATATGGACATAGATACAAACATACAAACATACAAACATACATACATAATATATACATACATACGCTCGCAAAAACATTAAGCAGATAAATAATAGAAAAACCAACACTAAACAGTAAACAAGGAACAGAAGAAACCGAGCTGGAAAATGAAAAACTAAACGGACATTAACTGAAGTGGAAACCCAAAATAGAAACGCAAATAAAAACAAAACCTGGAAGCTGTTGCACGAATGAGCGGTTGTATTATCGTCTGAAAATAATAAAATCGCTAGGAAAAATTGTATAGAAAATTCTGCAAGATCCATGAATAATGTACTGACTCATATACTCCCTACAGTTTACTAAGAGTCGTTTGCTGCAACTGACGATTTTTCAGTTTATGCTGTATTCATATATTTATTTTTACCCGATTGAGTCAGAAAGAGGGTAATGTTTTTTGAGCGTATATATGAATGTTTGTTTGTATGTATGTAGTAATGTTTGTATGTATTTCTTTGGTACGCGCTTAGGCCTAAACGGTTTGTGGCATACGAGATAATTATTATTGGAATCGGTTTTTGGAATATTACCTAGGATTAATTACAAATGTCCATGGATGGTATTGGCTACTTACCATCAGATGAACTGCATGCTACGTCACTTGTTACTAGCTACTTCTATATAATATAAAAAGCTACTTTTTAAATATTGACAATGGCATAAATATTTGTTTTAAAAGTACATACAAGGTTCTAAGTGCCATCTGTTACATTCTTATAAACAATTGCCTTATGTAACAAAAGGCAGACCACGATTTGAATAAACCTTTGTACCTACTAAAACGTCTCAAATAAATATCGTCAAAGGTACAGCAAGTACACAAGCTATCACAAATCTCCTTAAATAATTTAAAATTCAAACGGCGTTTTCTAGTCTAGAACAATATTCTCGTCTATTCGGAAAGTCTTGACACCCACAATAGCGATGTTGACTGTACCCTTGAATCTTGCGATAACTCGACAACTAAACGAATTATAGCTGTAGATCGGCCAAATGGACCTTAATTAATGTCTCCGAAAGGCCTTTGTCTGGGCCTTATTGACTGTAGAAGCTTTCTTCATATTTGTATTTACTTTATCTTAGATGTTGAATTTATCTGTATTGCTAACAAAGTTGAAACGGTTGGCTAAAATTATATTTCTCACTATAAATACAAAATAATACTACTTAAGAGAATACACAAAATGATAAAATAATATGTAAGATATTGTACATGTCAACATTTTAAATGAAAATACGCCAATTTATCTTAATTGAATACAAACAAACACTTTTACAATGTACGTACAATTGTAGAAGTGATTGTTTGTATGATAATAATGATACATCTAAAAAAATAAATTAATAGTGTTGTTTTCTATAGTCATAGCCCTAAAATAGGACTTATCCTTTGTCGTGAGGACCGTGGGCACACGCACAGAATAAAACATAAATTAAAATACCTACATCATTCAGACCTGTATGGCCGCGAAACGAACCAGAAACCTGCGTGTTAAACAGGCATGGCGACCGCAACAAAACGCTGGTCTTCTTTGTATTTATTCGTAATACAAATTCGATGATCGCTACGATAAATTAACACATATGACAAGGTAATATAAAACAATAATCAAAAGTAAATAAAAAAATACATTTAAATCACACATTTATTAATGAGCGTAATTAAATTTCAATTATAGCACCTATCTTCCGAGTAAACAACATTGAGTGTTATTCCAAATTGAATGCGATGTGGCAATAATTGCAACTCGATTCACGTCGCTTGCTTGCAGTTTGACTGTTTACGTGTTGATTTATTCGATTGGCTGGTTTTATCGCGTTATTTATTATTACTCTAATGTATTTGTTGATATTAAATGCACTGTGTATTCTTTTCTTATAATAATTTATTAATAATGTGCTATTTCCCGCGGCTTGCGTTGTGTATTACAATAAAAATTATTATTTGTGTTAATCAAGATAATAAACTGCCTGCCAAATTCATCTTAAGCCAATCATTAGTTCTTACGTGAACAACTAACAAGCTCACATACATTCTCACAAACTATATTAGTAAGATACAAGTCGACAAAATATACACTAGTGTCTATAAAAATTGGGAATCAAGTTATTTGCTTCGCAATATATTAATGAAAATAGTTTTATATGTATAAGAATCTTCTGTTAGCAGTGATAGGCAGTATTATTACGTGCATTAAGCAAATCACACATTTAATAAGTTTCAACGTCACTAAAAAAAGCAATATCTATAAATAGAATTGGCAATGCCAAATTTTATATTATAAAAGAATAGCATAAAAAGCGTAGATATATAAACAACCATGAATGTTGAACATTCACCGATGCGATGATGGTTGAAATTCAATCACAATGGAGTGTGTTGCCGCATACTTGTTATTTCAGTTGACCGGCTTTAAACAGCCATATAACTATGACAATAAAAAGTGTGTGTGTCAAAACCCCCGAAGGAAGCAATGATTTAAACTAATCTAAGTTGAGCTATTTAATATTGACATTATTTAACTTAAGAAAAGCTTATATTGTGTCAATCACACACTAGACACTGAGTCATGCGAAGAGAAGAGAGAGAAACGTTTTTACCCGACTGCGACAGAAGAAGGGTAATGTTTTTCGAGCGTATATATGTATGTATGTATGTATGTTTGTTTGTATGTATGTCCATTTCTTTGAAACGAGCTAGAGCCCAAACGTCAATATGGGTATATTATATTATATTTCACTTGACTATTTTGACAAAAACTCGTATAAGTTAAATTAAATATATCATTGTTCATCACGGTTAGTACTATGAGTTAGAGTGAAAAAGTTGGACTGCCTACCCGTGCCGTATCTTGGGAGAAAGGGAAGCCAGACAGACTGGCGCCGTTACGCGTTACGTAACGGTGTTATTTAACCTTTCATTAGAAGTTATCACTTATTTTTTTTATATTTTTCAATGTATGCCGAAAAATCTTAAGGAATAATGCCGCCCAAAGGAAAAAGAAATACATTATGATGACTTCTATCTGAGCCTCTATCTATATGATGAGCCCTGAGAAGAGCGCAACGACGAAGAATAAGATAATATTTTTAAACGACGTTTGTTGTTTCTTCAATATTATAAATGAACTACCTATCCGGCTCACTTTCATATGATGCGACCATTTCAGTCCTCGGCTGTAGCAACGCATCTGTTTTATTTAACCGTGCTTACAGATGTTCATGGGCAGTAGTACATATTTTCCATCGAGTGGACTGCGTGTTTGCTACTATAATCTTATAAAAAACCTATGAAATACTGACCATGTCACACCAGTTTGCTATATACCTGTAAAAAACGAAGCGCAAATGTTTTCAACTGCACACTATGTTTTCAAAACCTCTTCTCAATTTTCAGTTTTAACTGAATTTCTGTTTTCCATTTTCCTCTCGGTCGAATTTCACTATAACCACTATTATAGCAAAAGCTATATCAGAGAATGGTCTCTTCGAAATTACCTTTTACGTCAGAACCCTTTATAATATTACAACGATGACGGCAACTCATCAATCAATCCCACGACCCTTTCCCAAGCACATCAAGTGTAAGGTGTAAGTCAATTACAAGCCAGTTACAAGATCCCCAGTCAACTCTGTCAGCGGTATGCATTACTGTGATGGATTTTAATGTGGTATCGGTAGATTAACCACGTTAGTACGGTTAAATAAGCTTTTATCTTATTAGAATTTGGAGTAAAGTATTCAATGTCATAGGTTATATTTTGTATATATATTGTTGCAAACGAATATATCTTAAAACAGACGTCGGTACCACATTATTCCTGGCCCTCTAATTGTGAACTTCGGAATTTCCTAGAAGCTCTTCTTGTGCCTCGCAGGTCGTCCTAATATAACTAATTCCCCGCGTTCATTGAAATATTAAAAATAAATTTATCGATTTGAACTATAAATAAAAGTTACTGTTGACGATCTTATTTTCTTCTTTTATTTTACTTTGTTTTCTTGGCACCTTTCTCCTTGGTTAAACAAAACGGCTCACTATTACCTGGCACTACCTATACATATGTACATGGCCCGTTCTCAAAAGAGTTATCGACCGTAGGACTATATAATGGCAAATGTATTCATTTGCTCATAGACACCCATCATCAATTCTATGATAAATATGATAGAATTCGATACAGAAACGTTGGTATCCCTGAAAACTAAGCAGGACCGCTTCGAATAACGTTTGCATTGCTCGATCCTTAACAGCAGTAGCTGGATATCTATACTCAAGTCAGATTTATTAGATTGATTGTACATGCGGGAGTGATCACTCAGCAATAGTTAAATAACATGATTGTTGGCTAATTTAATTTAACAAGACGAGGTTATAAAAAAGTCCTTGTACCAGTTACTGTATTATGTCAGAAAAACATGCCAGTATGCTACAGTTACTACTTAGGTTCATATGAACGCGTCCATTTGCCACTATAAACATATATTTCACTAGCTTATTTTACCCTATTTTACCCTCTTAGGGGTTGAATTTCCAAAAATCCTTTCTTATCGATCACTTACATCATAAAAGGAACCCCTGTACCAAATTTCAAGTTTCTAGGTGCAGTAGTTTCGGCTGTGCTTTGATATGTCAGTCAGTGAGTAGGAATTGCCTTTTATATAACCTAGATCAGAGATCCCTTTGGAAACCGACAACCCAACAACAACTAAGTTATTAAATTGGGGTTTTGTATCTATAGATATAAGATACGATTTTGACGTAATTCAACCGAAATACTGTTACTTCAGATTTTCACAGCCATGAAAATCTGAAGTAACAGTACATTTTGGAAAAGGGCATCTTTGCTAAAATAATTTGGAAAACCCTGATCTAAATGGTATTAAAAACGGAATAAGAGGAACTTGGAAATACGTTTATGTATAAGCACGCCGCAGAATTCAGGCACTGCTCAAACACAATACATCCGCGGCGACTGTCTGCAGTACTTGAAAAATATTTTAAAGAGGGGAGCGCACAATTTGTCAAAAATATAAAATGGGTTTGGAAATGCAAATCTCATTCCTCGAGAAATACTTATAGCCTTTGTTCACTATTACGTAAAACACTTCTAAACTCATGAATATGGATGGAGACACTGTACAAATATATTAATACATAGACAAATTTAATATTTGTTTACAACAAGTTAAAGGGTATTAAGTATTTGAAATCTTAATCTGTATTTTGTTTTCAAATGACGAGTTTGAATACTTTTACTTTAATTAATGTTAATTATTTGTGGCGATGGTATTACATCACGCTCATTGCACCCCCATTTTCTACGAACCCATGAATTTCCCGAAAATTTATATAATTTTGTTACAAAAAGTTATAAAAGAATGTATAAAAGAGGAACATACGGGATTGTAAACATTGTGCTCTTAGAAAAAGACTACTAACGGTTTGCACTAGTTGGCTTTCATATAGAAATTATAAATAGGCAAAGCAGTGTATGTTTCTAATATTCATTTTGTCTTATTATTTTTTTTCTATAAGGATCATTTATGCGTAGTGTATACGGTATCATACACTATATACGTCATTCATTTTGATTAAAAGAATAAGAAACATCACGAAAATGACCAGATCAACAAACAAGAGTAATAAAACTTATACTAGTTTGACGGGCATGAAATTTAATCCAGTTATTTACAAATAAATACTCAAATAAATAGTGTTAGAAGAAACAATGTTATTTGTCATACAATAGGTACAATGAATACAATGTAACTAAACAAAGATCATAATACTTATTTAAGAAATACTTTTGCGCTGGTTTTTTCTGAAACAATTCTAATTATTTTCATTTACGAGTTACGATAATCTTATTGAGGCATTATAACATAGTAAAGCTTTTACCATTCCCCCGCAGAACCCAGGAGCTGTTCAAACAACTCGTCCGCGGCACTGGAAACGTAAACAAGGGGCGCTTCACTTTACAAAAATGAAGTGGTTTAGATGATTTAATTGCTGCGGCGCTACGGGGATGTCTGGTTTTGTTAATGGGGAAGGATGTAATATTTAAAGTTTGTACTTGTCGTACCCCTGTAATAGTAGGTACTACTTATATACAATTATATTCACAAGGCGTTAGACCAATGTAGTTAAACCGAAGAGGTACCACCACAGCATTGCATGCATCTCGGTAGGAAGGTGTAGTTTCTAGCTCACATATAAATGAGGCCACCTTAGCCCGCGGGAGCAGCAACGCATCTGTGGGTGTTTTCAGATAGAACCCCTGTTATTTGTGAATTACGACGGGGATAATTCGAATACAAATAAGGTGTTTGATAGAATAAGGTTCGACCGGGGATGTACCACGGCTGAACCTATTTCTAGTGTAAAACAATTCAGTATCAATAGACGTACGTATTACCGGCTCACTTTCATGTGAAGTGATCGGCTTGGGAATTCCTTTTAAACAGTAATGCATCTGTGATCGACTTCAGACAAAACCTAAGTTCAATGTTAAATTGCTTATCAATATTTATGAGCGTTACTGACAAGTAACCATAAAAAAAAACTGTCTTCGCCGATGATCTTGGCACTTAAATAAAGCAATAATCCACCTCCCCTCTTTACACTACATAAGACTATAACAAGTTGTTGTCTTCCCGGCTCGTAAAAAATAAACAATCGTAAAAAGTACAATAACTTTTCAACGAGTCAGTTTTATATCCAGTGGCATGCGGTTTCAAACACCCTACAAATGTATGGTTATGAAAAATAAGTACTTCGTTAATCATAACGATGTCACCATAAATATAAAGTCAGTCCACACGCTGCCCGTAGTACGAGTATATTTCGGTTCCTAAAAACAATAATTGTCTTCGTTTTCGCTCATATAATGCAATGTACTTTTCCAGGTAGTAGAACCAGTGTAGTTCGACCGAGGAAATACGACTGCCACTTATTTCTAGCGTGAAGTAGTTCTAATGTCAAATGTCATTTTTTAACTTTGGCATTTGACATTAAGATGTACTCAACGCTAGAAATATGTAGTTCTTAATGTCAAATGTAAAGTAGTTATTGCATTTCGTTGAAAGGTTGGTTGGTTGTGAAATGTGGTTGCCGGCTCAGTTATATGAGGCGACCATCTCAGCAACGCATATGTGATCGACTTCAAATAGAATCCCTATTCTATGTGAAGTTGCTTACAGATGACCATGGGCGACAATGGTAACTTACCATCAAATGGACTGCATACTCATTTGATAGTTCAATCTTATAAAAAAAATTACATTGTCCAATTACGTTTTCGTATTCAGCCATAACTTACAATGCAATTATACGCGTAAACGTCAACAATGATTGTTTTCAGGAAACGTATTGAACTCGTACTAAGGCAGACCAACAAAATATTTTGCATTCTCAAACCCAGACAACCAAACCACATTCATAGAACATTCTGCACAAAGAAACATAATTGTTCAAACGTAAACACAAGGGAGAACGCCCGGTCATTACTGAAAAAAAAGTACTTTAGGGTGTTTTAATACTTTTTTTCTTTTACGTGTGCACGCAGCGTTTTTCGTTGCATTTGACGTAACAATGGAGTGACGTAGTTGCGTTTCAAATGATAATAATAACATTGGAGCAGTTGGCAAGCGTTGGTGCTAGGTTTTTTTTCTGTTCAAATGACATGGTACAAGTTATAAGGGAACAGCTTTTATTGGCATTTATATATTAGTCAGTTGGAACATAATTTGATAAAAGAAAAATATTTTGATTAGTTGAACATTCAGAATTAGTAACGGTTTAGTATAATGCCGGAAAACATTACGATAAACGTCTAAAAACATAGAATTGAAAAAAAAACTAATTTGAGCAATTAATAAGTTGAGCAATACTACTTATATACCTACTTATATATATACTCAAACGTGTGCATGAATGTGTTTGTATCAAGTTGAATGGTATTGTTTTTCCACTCAGATATTCGACCTTTTTTGTCGAGTTTAATCTTTAACCCGCTGACGCTTGTAACTAAACCCCCTCGCCATCGCTAACAACGAGCGGGCGGCCATAAAATATTACAGCGGCAAAAACGCTCGCTCATACGCGGCCGTTCCGCGATAATTGTTATGACGTATCATATTCGTGCTTTTTGCAATTCCACCTTCACGTCTGTGCGATATTTCCCATTTTAGACTGACTCGTTCTATAGTGAACAGGGATAAATATTTTCCTTTGTGATTCGGTAATGAAATGACAAAGGGAATCGACACTGTTTTCAAAGACAGAATTTTAATCAAGCTTGTCTGCACTAGGGTTTCTTCCGTATCTTGAGAGCAGTGGACAAATACCAATAAGAATAGACAAATATCCAGACCATTAAAGGATTTTAAATTCATTATTTAGATATCTGTCTGGCCGGGGATCATACCTATTATGTATTTACACTATTTACTTAAATATTTTGAGAACATGAATGAAATCAATATAAGCCGACTGTTATTTTACAAACATTCGACTAGATTTGATACTAAGATCATATGAACTTATTTTTCTTTGATTTTGGAAATAAAGTACTCAATATTTTCAACCAGATGTTCAACCTATAGTTAATGTTAATAAATGCGTATCAAATAACATCTTGCCAAAACTGCTCCACAACTTTAAGATAATTAAAAAAAACCGTAACAAAAAATTCTGTAACAAAATACATAATACACTACCTTCGAGTCATTTGATCAAAAACTTACTAAATATCATAAAATAGATACAAGAAATAACAAGAAACTTTATAACCATTATAACATGTTTTTTTAAACTATTAAAACATTATTACCGAGTTAGTTATACGTCGCTAAAGTGACAAGTGCCTTATTCTGTGCAACATGTACTTCGGTACCTTTACTGCTCTTGTTGTAATAAAGCGCTGTGTTGGTAGATAACGGTTAACTGCGATATTGTCTCCTAAATTTGTTTGCTCATTTTACACAAATTCGTGCAAAATGTGTCAAGACTCTTGCTATTTCTTTTCATAAAACCTAATGAGGTATTTTCCTCTGAGATACGTGACACTGGCTTGTGTTCATTATTGTTCACAAGTGGATTGATCAATAATGTCAGAATTTTACTTTTACTCTTTTAGTCTAGTTATATAAAAGACCGCAAGCAAAGTTGTATCATAAGCATAAGCATACCTAGTTTCGTCAAGAAGATCTAAATCGCAATACCATCACATAGGGTCTCTTGCGAACCCATAATCAACTCAATGTCGAAATTGCTGCCATCCATTCATCCCTGACGACTAAGTTAGAACTCCTCGGATAAGTATGTGTCTCTGAACCTTTAAACCAGAATAAAGCAACGCAACTAGTAATAATAATTAGAAATCGACGTGCCGGTGATGCCACATGATTCCAACTTTTAATCGGTTAAATGTTTTAATAAATCGTGTTATATTTTAGGGCGCTTTTATATTTATAAATTAATGTTTTATCTGTGGAACAAATATTTTCAGTTGTTGGAGAGCGGCAATGACCGCTTATAATATCTACCTATAATGTATCCTACCGATCTTTCCTCAGAATCTTGGCATCTTTATCTAAGCTAAGAGTGTCTACAAGCGATGATCAGTCACCCAATAAGTAAAGTTAGAGAGCACTAAAGTTTTATCACATACGATGTAAACGGTGAAGTTAGCACTATAAAGTTTTTATGAAGTTAGTCTTCTGTGTCGATCCTTATCTTTATGTCGATCCCCGTCTTTTGTAGGAATATAAAAAAGGCTTCACTTATACTTGTTGTTCATCCGTCCTATTGTAAGGGCTTATTTTGAAAGGATAAGGCCTTATATTGACAGACTTTGGAGATATTTACAACAATACTTTAAATATCCCTCTATGACAATAGGATGCCGCTCGCAAATCCCACGGATACGCACAAAGACGAAGTTATAACCACTAAAACCTAGAACTCAATTCTAAATTCATCGTTTAGTTGTCAATATAGTTGATGATAGATTGGGTAACCCTTTGAGTGGCCGGCCGGTATAGTAACCACAATGCCATAGATCTCTTAAATAATAGATGTATAAAGATGCCGAGTTCGTTTAATTAGAAATAGGTCTTACGAATTACATAAACACGCATTCAATTTAACCCATCCATCCAACCATCCATCCATCAGCCTTTCGAGGTCCACTGCTGGACATAGGCCCCCTCTAAACGGTGCCACTTCAATTTACTCCAGTGGCTACCAATCTTAATTCACCAGATTAGCCATCCAAATTCCGAGTTCCATTCAAAAATTTCTTACATTCATCACAATCAACATAATAATAATCTTAATTAATTATAACATAATAATAATAATAATAATAATAACATTAATTTCTTATTCAAAAGTAAAATGCAAATCGTAATTCCCGTAGTCTCGTAGCTCCGAGGCGACGCTCTAATGCAACTATTTCTCAGCATTACGCAACTAATTGCTTACTTAGTGAACGGAGATACCGTAATTAGATACAAGCGTAATATTATTTAATATGTCATAATGTCATAATTGTAAGTTATGTATATTATGTGGTGCGTATATAACTAGTATGTTCATCTTATTTGAGTTAACAACCATATCAATTTTGTTTAAAAATCATGAAAAGGAAAAAATGTATTTCCTTGAGAGATGCCTAGATATAAATCAATGTTATTGTAATATTTTTTTGTTTGTTCATGTGTTACATCAACCAAATAAATTCTTCTAATAAATTACACTTCACCAATATTAATGTAATACTGTTATACTATTTATTAATTATCTACTTACTACATTAATTTTGTGGTCGCTATGGCAAGCTTTTTATTAACCAATGAATAGGGTTTCTGTCAATAATAAATTTGTGGTTAATAATGTGGGTTTCGATAATCAAACTTTTAAATGACAGTGATTATATATCCATTAGCACTGAATTACGAGTATGATAAGTTAAAATAATGGTAATATGTATGCGATAAAGATACACTTTTTTATCACATAGAAGTAGGTAACGAGCATGCGGTCCATCTGATGGTAGTCCCTGCCGCCCATGAACATCTGTAAGCAACTTCATAAAGAACTACCTGTAGTCTATCACAGATGTGTTGCTACACCTGAGAACGGAGATGGTTGTCTCATATATATGTAAGTGACCAGCAACCACAGCCTTCCACCTAATCGTGCATACTGCTTCACACTAAAAAATAATTGGCCAAGTACGAGTCGGACTCGCAGGCGAAGGGTTCCGTAGCATTATCATTTACAAATCTTAAAGAGAAAATATAGCTGTGTTGTAAAAATAATAAATATAATCGAACAGCAAACCAACTATCGAATCAACTAACAATATAAGTTTGTTTTTCATAGTTTTTGTATGAATTAGAAAGTTATGTTATGCGGTATTTGAAAAAGTGCTACATCTCAAAAACTGTGAACTACATCTTGTTCCAACCAATTTTCGTTGAGAGTTTTCTTGGACATCTACAACATATGTTTTATCCAGATTTTTCACTCTCTTAGTTTAAAAATTAGAGGGGGGGGGTACACATATTTTACCACTTTTAAAGGGCTTATCTCTCAAACGATCGAATTTGGGAAATAATGGTTTTAGAAACCTCAATGCCATTTTTGAAAACCTTTCTATAGACACCCCATACGAGTAGGTAAGACGAAAAAAAGAAATTTTTGTGTTTCGGTTCTATGTATGGGAAGCCACCCCTAAATTTAAATATGTTGTTTATTTTTGTAACACAATTTGGAAAGCGGTTAACACAATACACTTACCTACCAAGTTTCAACTCTGTAGTCTTAATAGCTTCCGAGTAAAATGGCTGTGACATACGGACAGACGGACAGACGGACGGACAGACAGACATGACGAATCTATAAGGGT
>DWNE01004179.1:0-15559 GCA_018249875.1 Cecropterus toxeus
CGCAGAATTTAATATGGTACAACCAGTGTAGTTCAAACAGGGAGGAACCGACGCTATAACTTTTGTAGCAAGTTGCAGTTCTTGCGTTTCGATGGGTGTTGCTGCCGGATCACTTATTTATAAGACGACCATATTAGTCCTCGGGAGTACGAATTTACGATCGACCTCAGACAGGACCTCTATACTATATGAAGTTGAAAAAAATGTCCATGGGCGGCAGTAACAACTTACCATAAGGTGGATTGAATGCTCATTTACTACTTCATCAATTTTAATCAAAAAAGAATTTTGAAAATCGGTCCAGAAATGGCCGAGAAATCTATGAACATACATAAAAAATACATACAGTCGAACATAGAACCACCTCCTTTTCGAAGTCACTTAAAAGGAAAAGAAATTATATTGTTACTTGATTATTGCCTGTCGATAACCACATCTAAGAACGGTGCTAAGCATTTTCATCTCAGTAACTCACTATTACAAACGAGAAGAAAACATTTCTGCATTTACATTTAAAGACTATTTTTGCCCTATAAATATATATTTGTAACGCCTAAATAATTAAATAGAATTAACAAGCTTTCTTTCCTAAATTAATTTCAATATTATTAATGCAGCATTAAATAACTTAGAAATGTCCTTGTTTAAATTAACATTTTTTTATTGTTTGACGCCTCTTAAATTAAAAACTGAGAGATTTGGCCATATGTTTAAATACACCGCTATGAAGCAACCTAAGAAATAAAATTCCTTAAATTTTTAAACAAGTATAGGCCACTTCCAATAAATCATACGAGTAAATTAAAGCTTCTTTTAATTTTTTGTAGCGTGTCATTCTTATTTGGTCTAGTCTCAGGATTGTCTCCACAAATGGCTGAACTTATGCAACGGGGTCAAGAGTCCCCTTGTATGGCGGTGTCGTGAAATCGCATGTAAATCGTCGACGCTTCACTTTATCGCCTCATACGGTAGCGACGAGGCCCGCCGTACTATAACTTGCATGAAATGTAGATGATCACGCCCGCCCTATCATTAAGAATTTAACGACTCAGAGAATTTGTTTATATTTTTATGGCAAGTGCGCTTTATAATAATTTCTGTTAACACCATAATGGGCCAAAACAAGGTGACAGATTTTATAATAAAACTAGCTGTTCCACGCAGTTTCATCCGCGTTTGTTAGAGACCAATCCATTAAAAATAAATAAACATAGCGTGATGTTATATAGCCTAAAGCCTTCCACGATAAATTTACTATTCAACAAAATATTTTTTTTTTCAATTCGAACCAGTGGTTTCTAAGATTAGCGCGTTCAACCAAACAAACTCTACTGCTTTATAATATTACTATAGATATATCTAAGTTAGAGATGCCTAGCTCATCAGTGTAAGGATACTAAATACATTTCGTTTATAAGTGCTTCATATGTTAACAGGCACAGCACATAGCTCATCTACCATCACCTCGCTAAAAATGATATAGGTACTTAAAATGTATCTTATTCCTTTAATTTGTTTAACATGTGCGCGGATGTCAAAGGCCAGTAGTGGATTAAAATTATTGGAGCATTTTAAGGCCTGCGTAGTCAGGTGTAAGAATGTATTACATACTTTCATACGTAAGTTATCGTTATTACGGGTTACCAATTGAGGCACATGAAATTATTAAAAAAGAAAACTGCCTCACGTAACAGCGTATATTATGATGTTTTCTGCTATAATGCTGTGAAGAATTTTTATAATACATAGTCTAATTTAAGACAGATACTAACCATTATTTTAGGTAATTTATAAGATTTTGACAAATCACAGTAGCTAATTATATCATTTCGTATACTAGAAACGATTTCACAACGTTTAAATAAATGTAACATAACGTATAGTGTTGATGGATTTTTAAGAAATAAAGTTACATTAAATTAAATTTTAATATTTTTTTGATTAGATGCGATTTTAAATATACAGATAAACAGGCTGACTAACTTTATGAACATTATAAATAAATCCTGCAAACACCATTTACAAATATATCAGATGTACAGACACTCGAGATTTTTAATACATTTTTAGATATTTTATATGTAAATAATTTGTTGTTTTATTATGATTTGAATTCGAAAATTTCTTTAGTCGATAGCCGCAATTGAAACATTAAGAGTTCAAGCGTGAGATTGTGAGCTCAAATTTTCTTTCATTCTTTCATTCTTACAGCTCACGTTCTCACAGAAAATAGCTCACAGAATATTAGCATATTCCTTCATCATATGTCAGAGCAATCAAAGATGAGTTTTTTATTACTGGCCTTGATGCAATATATGTTTGTGACTTTGGTCCATTCAGTTTGTAGTTCGTATGTCTTGATGTGAACTGATTTAAAAGGGCATGTGCTCAATACCGCCTCCCTTTTACATACCATTTTAATATCCTGAACTCAATTGCAGTCAGTTATTCTTTAGATATGATACAATAGCTGTAGAAATAGCCAGATATAGCCGTCTACTTGTAAGATAAACGTTTCTGTTACAATTTTATGTTGTTATCCATATATACCATGTTGGAAAACATACAAGCGTGAAACTTCATTTCAAAATTTCAAAGTAAAATGTGTCACATAAATTTTGATTTATATAAATTAACTTTATGATAGTTGGCTCATACGAGGCGACCTTAGTCCTCGGGAGTAGTAACGCATGTATGATTGATTTCAGATACAATCCCTGTTCTATATGAAGTTGCTTAGATGTCCATGGTCGGCAGTTACCATCCGATAGACTGCATGTTTGTTTGCTACTCTTATAAAAATGTGTAGTATAAAAAAGCAAATAATTACAATGACATAATAATCCGAAAACCACTCTTATCAACATTTTTAAAAGTTAAGGTTATCTGAGTTATATATACATGAGTAAGAGATCAAATGCGTCTGTCTCTAATCTCAACGTTTTTTAGGTTTCCTTAAAAGATATGCGTATCTTTACAAACAGCTAGAAAGGTTGTTTTAAATATAGGTTTAAATGTTTTTCATGTGATCATTTATTTTAAGTGCAGTTTTGTATGCATTTTTTCTGCAATTTTCATTATGCATCATTATTTTAATAACTTTGAATATTTTACATACTTTATTAAGGCACTCACTTCAAAAGTTTCCAAGATAGTTATAAATATGAAAAGGTTTTTTTTTGGGAAAAATAAGTATGTATATTTGTAAAGTTATTATCGTTAGTATGATTAATACCTATTGTATAATTTCCTCATACAATATTCATGGGACAGTGTTACGTTGATTATGTTCGGCTTGTTTGTGCACTCGCTTGCCTCGGAAGCCTTATATAAACTTATTACAGCTTTAAACAAAAACTTTTTCCTTAAGTTTTAATTTCTCATTACGCGACCTTATTGCTACTGAGGCCGCCTGTGTCCTCGTTTGAACCACTGAAAAGAGAACCGGGAATCGCTAAGTTAAAAATACTTATAAGAGATTTCGTTTTATTAAACAAGTATATTATTTGATACATTGGTTCTGCAAGATTACTGGAAGCTGGAAGCAGATACATGAGCGATTAATACATGATTACAATCAAAGCTATAAAATAATAATAAACTAAGAATGATTCTTTTGAGATTTTGGCTAGTACCCATGAGCTACCCATGTGGTTTGAATAATAGAAACAGTCGTAGAGATAGGTAGATCTTTTTCTGCCGGTGCGTTACATTGGAGATTCCGGGGTCCCCTACAAGCACAGAGGAAGGCCACCGAGGGGGTTTTAGTGGGTGAAAATCCCATATAACCTCCCAAGGCTTCGGTGTACCTTTTTAAGGTCCCTCCTCCCCGTCACCAAAAAAAGATAGATTATTTTCTATAAAACAATATTAGCAGATGCATTGTACATTTCAATCTGCCGTGTTTTAGTCCGATACCTGTTTGAAATAACAATACATTCAACATTACATAATATTATAAAAAAAATATCCCTTATACTTTTGATTTTTTTACTACAATACGTAAACAAGGGTCCCATTATACTGGTCGCGAACGGCGCCACTTTTGGTAGCGCCTGTAATAATATAATCGATTGTATTGTAACGTCAGCTCTTAGTTTCGTTGACATGCTGATGACCTCGTGCGGGCGTGGTACTGTGAAACAGCACTACCTATTTGGTTATGATCGAACGCGACCTCTTTCGAGGGAGGAAACTCGTTTTTGCGGGCGTGTTTAAATTCTTTTGTTACTGTTTTTGGGGAGAAACTTCAATGTATTAGGCAATTTCACTTGATGGAGCGCTTATTACCCGACTGCGTCAGAAGGACGGTAATGTTTTTCGAGTGTATGTATGTATGATTGTTTGTATGTATGTCCATTTCTTGGGCACGCGCGACAGTCCAAACGGCTCGACGGATTGTGACGTTTGATATATCGTTAGAATCGTCTCAGTTTAGAAAGTGTCATAGGCTTTATAATTTTAAAAAAATGGCGCCTGAAAATGGAGGAAAAAGGGGAGTAGCGACAATATGGGTATCAAATGAAAGCTAATATCTCATAGACCAAATCTCAAATATATATATATTATACTACATTTACCTGACAATTTTGATAAAAACTCATATAAGCGTTAAATATACCTATATCATTATAAACAAAAAATTCGTTTAGAGCAGTCAGTTCTTGTTTTAATGTTTTAACGATGTTACTAGTTGCTGGCGTGTATAGATTCTTTTGTTACTGTTTTTGGAGAGAAACTTCAATGCATTAGGCAATTTCACTCGATGGAGCGCTTATTTGATAAAGAGCGTTGTACCGTCTGATGTCAGATGTCTGTCTGGCAATGTACTCGTACACATTTCATTACCACGGACAATGCAATTACTCGCTCGTCTTGTTATTAAAATGGCATTACTTGTATAAGTAATGTAATAAAAATAAATTCATTGTTTGTGATCCATCATAATCCAATTATGTATTCATCTCTGTCATCTCCAAACATTTATTTATATGTACTTAGCGTGATTACTATCGTAGCAAGCATTTTAATGGCCTCTTTTGTAATTCAAGACATCGCGTGATTTACTGTTAAATGGCGGAGTACGCTTCTTTGTAATCTGTCATTAGCCAATTATGCATTGCCATTTATCAGCAATTGATTTCTGTCTTAGCGTATATAAGACGAAGACATATTGACGAACAGTTGGGAAGATACGATTTCGTATTAAAAGTAGTATCTAGTACCTAATCGTTAGAACATAGTATGACTATACATGACATATATAAAGATAGCTTACGATAATACTTATATGACTTAGGATAATACTTATTATTATTGGACATTGTATAATTTGTAGAATTTTAGTCTGTGTTTGATATCACAATAAATCAACACTATTGAATTTAATTTTAAGGGTTTACAATATAAAAAATGAATGTCCGTATCTTAGAAAATATCTAGTCGTTATTTTGATAAAATCAGAAGTTATTTTAGGTTATTCAATTATTTTTAAACGCGTTTGAATCCGCGGGGCTCGGCTAGTCGTTAATATTGTCGTCATTCCCGGAATACGGATGTTTGTTGTGACTACGATTTGTCGTTCCCAGCGTGATATGTTCTCTTTATAATCCCAAAGACGTCCTATATGAACTATTATTTAAAATTACGACCAACTTAAATAAAATCGGTCACAGCGAGGCGGGCGCTAGGCCAGCACGTCGGTTGCCATATTATGTAGCCGAGAAGTAGGTAAGGTAAACAATATAATTGTCGAAGATTAAATATCGTCACATTCATATTTATCTATATATACCTACTAGATGGTCTAGAAGCTTGCTGTAGTGTTCTGCATTCTTTGCTACAGCTTTTGCTCATTGCTGGGGACAAATATGTCCTAAAAATTGCGGAAGGCCTAAATGGCACTCTACAATGCTGATTAAACGCGAAAACAGTACGGTTAGGGTCAATCCGTGTAAAATTTCGGTGTCAAAAAATGGGCCAAGTGCAAGTCGGGCTCAATACCATTTATCTATTAAAAAAACAGCAAAAAATTTTTGTATGGTAGCCCCCTTAAATATATAATTTAATTGTCTATTAATATTTTGTTTAATTTCAACTGTCTAGCTATTACGGTTCATGAGATACAGCCTGGTGATAAACAGACGGACAAACGAACAGCGGAGTCTTAGTAATAACTAAACTAAAAACGATCAAATAAACCATTTGCGAATATTAGCCTGCATATTATTAAGAACTGAACAAACTTTAGTACTCATAACTTCATATCATCAAGTCTAACTAAATACGGATAAAGGTAACCTCTATACCTTAGAAAACATTATTCTTACAATAAATTCAATCATTTCGAGTTCAAAACCGTTTTCTCGCACTATCATAGAAATTTGCAACATGAGCATGATTTCAAATAAAATTCAAGGTGCTCCTTGGATTTGAAACTGGACTATCGACGTTGATTAATTATTTGCGCCCACGAAGCTTAGTTTATAAGCAAAATAAAAGTGCAAAAAAATATTACGACGTTCGTAGATAAGTATATCATGCAAGACAGGACCGAGGATGATTTATTTACTCTATAACTTCACGTCTTGCATCGTTCGTCATCGTAATTGATAGCGTTCCTCGGCCGGCATACCTATACGAAATTGTTGGAATCGAACTGTTATATCGATACTTTTACTTCGAGCCCCGCTGCTTTCAATTTGCACATGGTTTCATGCCAATTGGAATTGCTGTTGCATAATGTTCGATAATATTCACGAAGTTATGGCGGTTTTGGTCGTTAATTGTCCGTTTTCACCTCGAATTAGGGTTGCCAACCGTACTATGATGATTAAATAGTATTGTAATATATTTCATTTGCTATTGAAAAAATAACCCAAAAATACTATATTTTCGTCACCTGAACTAAATTCATCAGTTACAAATACAAATTTTACGAACGCGTCTTTACATTAATTTTAAAATAAGCATGTAACTTCAAAAAATATAAGAAGTATAAGTTTATTTTTGTCTACATGTTATATGTTGTCCATAAAATACTATATGTTTATATATGTGTTCTATATTTTTATAGCTTATTTTGAAAAATACTATATTTTGTTGACAAAATGTTGGTAGCCCTACCTCGAATTGGTAAATGCACAACTATATAACTATGTGAAGATCGTTTACCCTATATGCGTTCCTATACTTGATATATATCATTAATCTTTTAGGATTGTTAATTGTAACCGTCAAGGTTTTTAATCAGTTTAACTGTTATTCAATAGAAAGCGTGCAAATCGTTTTACGTCATAAGAAACTATGCTCTTTGTATAGGTATGCAATGTATTTAATTTTGCGAAAAATCTTCTTTGGTTGTAACATAATATTTGTTTCTTGTGTTTAAATTATTTGCCCGTATCTTAAAAATATTTTTTTTCTCTCTAACTAACTAAATGCGATTTTTATTTGTAAATTATGATACATCGACTGGGGTCTGTAGGTAACAATAAGGCCGAAACGTCTAAAAAATATTGTGAAGGTTATATATGTTCGTCTTGCTGTTATATTTTCATCTAAGATATTGTTTCAAGAGCCCTAATAATCCAATCTGTCAAGGCCCCTTATCCATCTCAGTTACTGTTACTCAGACGATATGTGGGTATATATACACTACGAAATTCAAGGTAAATGTTATGAGGCAACAGACTCATAGAGACGTACTACTAAGTATATTATTATTCCATAAACCATCAATTAATATCTTTTGGCACAAGTTAATATACTGATGTCAAATAATTGTCGTTTTTTGCTAAATATTGTAAGAAATACAGTAGCTGTAGATAAAAAAAATACAGTCAGTTTAGAATGTGCTAGATAATGATTGTTGTAAATGAAAAATATATAATTATATATTTCTGCAACAGTAATCTATACTAATTTATAAAAATGAGATGGTGTGTGTCCGTCTGTTACTTCATCACGCAAGAACCACTAGTCAGATTGACATTTTCGCTATTCAAAGATAGTAACTATTTTAGTGACGTCACTTCACCCTTTGGTTTCAGACTTTAATATGTTCATTTTAAATAAAGAAAAAACGCAAAAAAATAGCAAACTTTCATGACATATACGAGGTTGACATTTAATTTTCTATCCGAAAAGTCCTTATCACTTTTCATGTTCCTCCAACGGTTAGCGAATAAAACCTATTTTTTTTTATCGTAGCAAAGTACAGGTACTTCAGCTAGACATAATAATTTAAAAAAATATATCAAAAAATATAGGCAAGGCTCGATATGTAATGTAGTAAAGATGTTGTAAATCATAGCCCTAGTAGATCAGTCTAGTTGTTTTTACTATTTTTGAAATTTAAGTATGAATTTCAAATAATTTGGTTTTCGCAACTTAATTAGTTTTCTAAAAAGGGTCGGGCCTTAATACCTCACAGAGGATTATGCGTTAACAAAGACATGTCTAATCAAATCAGATGTTTGAAACCCTAATCCAATCTCCAGGATTACGTGGTACAGAGCTGATTAATAGGATTAGTTCAATTTATCAATCACAGAAAATAGATAGATTTGGTTTTGGTTAGGAGTAAAATTTTTTTAACTATTTTACAAGACTTGTATAATATGTATATGATTTATTTTCGTTAAAAATTACAAACTTAGTATTTGATAATATTTTGAACAAAAACAACCACATTTAGTTCGTTCCAGGCAGGCATACAGTCATAGGGAGTTTAATTATTATCTGATAAAAAAAAGTAGCAGCTATTTTAAATGTAAATTAACACAATATGTTAACTGGTCGTATTTTATTAAAATGAATAAACGTAAATTAAAAATAATTTCATAATTTCTTTGTCGACCCTAATACACATACATGCGCATGTGCGCGCACACAAACATTGCACTAATACACGCAACGAGTGCCCGCAGTTTCATATACAATTTTCGCACACGCACTCGCATACACACACACACGCTCGTGCACACTTACGAGTGCGCAAGGGCCGCAACTTAACGCGCGTACCTACGCCCGTACGTGTGTTAAGACGGACACTCGCGAGCATAAGTTTGTGTATCACTAGTAATATCATGCAAAGATCATTATTTATGTATCGAACCCGATTTTATGGGCCTAAACACTACAAATTACCTGTCAGTTATCGTAGAGTTTTGTACAAGGATCATCAGGGTTTAGTCAAAGTTATCATGTGTGTGTGTGTGTGTTTTCATATCGACGAATTCGATAAGACTGAACACGACTTGTCTGGTGTTAGGTATTTAGCAGTCGATGCTAGTTGTAACATCGGTCACGTCTACCACACTATCGCAATGTTATTAAAATTGATAAATACTTGCAATTTCATTTGGATCAATCAAAAGGAAGCGTATTTAATATATTTTACTCGTATACGGCTAAAATTGCCGAATTGACTTTGTAAAGGACTGATAAGCTTTAAGCGACTGGCCAGATTTTCTTCAAACATAGATACAAACCTTCTCGATACACAGACAGATTCATAGATAGACACGTTAAACCTTTCTTATTATTAATTCAGTTTATATTTCGTTACATTGTCTATTTTGGTTTAAAAAATTAAATGTCGAAAACATAAAACCAACCTGAGTTTATTCTGACACATTTCTCTGAACTCATTCGGGATTTAAAATATATTAGACGTTTCTCAAAGTTCAAACAATTTTGTAAAAGTACTTCAACGGACTAGTTCCAAGATGCTTATTTGCATATTTTAAATAAACATGAACGTTCCGTTTTTAACAGTTTTGTTACGTAATTATCTTTCTTTTTACCTGACTGCGTCAGAGGAGAGTTACATTTTTTGAGCGTATGTGTGTATGTTTGTGTGTATGTATGTATGTATTGTCCATTTCTTTGGCACGCGCAACAGCCCAAACGGCTTGACGGATTGTGACGTATGATATATCAATATGAGTATCAAATAAAAGCTAGTACATAGACCATTTTAAAATACAATATTATGTGCTTTTGCTTGACTATTTTGTGGAAAACTAAAGCGTTGATTTAGATATTATTATGAACAAAAAAAATCGTTTTAAGCAGTCGGGTTTTTGTTTTAGTGTTTTTGACAATTTTACTAGTTTCCCGTAAGATTTACATCATTAATATACCCACTTATTAATCTAAGCATACTGTTCAACCACAACTAGCAACCCACCTTTACTAGGAGCGAAGTGAAAGAACGGCCTGCGCCCGCGCAGCGCCAGTTGCGAACACGACGCGCTCGCTCACGCGCATCGCGTATTATTGTTTATACCGGTCATTTGTCATTTCTCATGTTTACCTGTTTCAATCTTAGTTACGAACGATTGAGGAGCTGACGAACTGAGACGGAATTTTCATTTTTGTTTCTTTTTTTTGCCGATTATATCTGCATCGATAAAATAGGACTCATGTGGTTATGAAAACTTAACGTTTTACACGTACGGTGTAAAGTTATATATTATTTATTACGTTGTGGTAAATTAGTGAGATTGAAAGAGATTTACGAGGTTTTGTGTTTTTATGTATGTTATGGGCAATACGGTTAATAATGTTACCAACTTGTAAGTTTCAATGTCAGCTCCTCAATTATTGTGCCATGATTTAGTTTATGGTGATAATCGTTTTCGGTGATAATTTGAATGAAGAAAATATTTTTGTGTTGTTTGTTTCTGAACTCAATCTCGGTATTTTAGCTTATATTGTTGGCTTAATGTATGATTCCGATTTGTATATCACGTATTCAATAAATCAATGTATCGAGTTAATTGATATCCATGTGTTACATATGAATGAGGTTCTTGTTGTTTTATTGATTACAATTGTTTGTGCTTTGAGGGGAAAGTTATGTTTTGTTGTTGTTTTCTAGTCAAGAATTGATTTGATGAGGCTGATTTCATATTCAAAATAAATCTAAAGATTGAGAATCGTGTTTTCGAATAGGCGTTTATGAACAAAGTTGCATGGAAATTTTCAAAAGTATGCTTTAATGATTTTGTTATATGTTCAGTGTTTATTTTAGTTTAAATTTGCAATGTACGTGCAATTTCTATCAATTATAAAATTATTTAAGTTAGTTATGTCTGAATAGTATCGCAGCTGTGTCGGAAGCTAGATGTGGGTAACCTCGTTCTGTTCGAGCCTTTTATGGCGATTCGTGGTGTATGAACCTTAAACAGTAGTCAGCCCTAATCGGAAATGGTTGTGCTGTTATGTTATGGGTTTTGTATTCATACATTGGAAATGGTTGTGCTGTTATGTTGAGGGTTTTGGATTCATAATGATTGCTTTTGCAATTAAAAATATAAGTGGGCGGCGCTCTTTAGTTTTGTGATGGTTTTGTAATCTGTGTATATAAAAATGACTTTTGTTGTATTTAATATTGTCAATTGTTATCTTCTCCAATACCGTTCTGTATTGGAGAAGATAAAAATTAAGAAAGTTGCACCAAAAAAATGAGCAAGTTGCACTAAAAATTAAGAAATCAAAACAAAGTCAGTGGTGTCATTTTTTTACGCGGCATGTATTTTTAACAATATTTTCAACATGGTAATGTATAGAAAATAGCTTGAAATATCACGTTTTACAAAAACATAAGGTATTTTTTGCGATGGTATCTGTAAGTGAATATCACTATTTCTACCATATTAACGTTACCATATCCTTACTTAAGTGATTGAACATTTCAAATAACCGCACCTACGTTAAAAGAAGTGTGCACTCTTTTTCGTAATTCTCGTTTTTTACGTAGAAATTACGACAGCTTAATAGTTCTAAAAGACGTACGTGCTTGACCATCCGTAGGCATTGAGAATTCGAACGGTATTCCTGAATTCTAAAGTAAGTTAACTATCGAGCGATCGTTGGTTGTATATTTTATTCAGTGTCCAATTTTCTAATTTTGTCAATTACACAACTTTATAACAAAAACCTTAACTATGTAAATTTCATTTAATCCCTGTCAAGTACCATTCATGATCATACTAAATTAAGTTTACTAAATAAATAAAATATAGAATAGACGCACGAAATCTTATGATCTACACCCGAAAAAAAAACTAATTTTGATAGCTCTTAACTTTAAATAAGACGAAACCTATAGTTGTTGAAAATTTTATAGGAATAATTAAATTTCCCTCATTAACACCAATCAGTGGAACCTTCCCGTTTCTGTCTAAACGACTATGAAACGATAACACAGCCAAATAAATTAGCATGAAGTGGGTGGCACATTCCCAGTTTATCTAGATCGACATTCTATCTTCCGCTGAAGGACTTTCTGGTGCTTTGCGGCGCGTATTGAGGCCTAGGTGACTCGAGTGTTTCGCAAGCCTTACTGCAAGTCTTACAGTGGCTTGCAACGCTATCTGATCTCCGAGGTACATAATCTAAGTAATCTTATAGACTCCTATTTCATAATAGATTATTCGCATAGATTCAATGTAAAGCCACATAATAAGCCAGAAAACATTTTTGATATTATTTTAATTCGTAGCTTTTACCATGTTTTTAACATACTTAATTGTAGGCTTTCAAGCATTAATAGTCATGTTTTGACGAAAGCGTAAACTTTTTACGTAATGCTCGCATAAAAACAGGTAACAGTTGTATTATATAATTATTTATTTATATTATGTTAAAATTAAACTAATATATTAAAGTACATATAATTAAAATAATGTTAAAAACAGTTCTTCTGCATACACTTGTTAACAAACAAAATTAATCCGTATGAAATTATGTTTTGTAGTCTATTTTGTTACTTCGTCTATGTTACTAGATACCTTGATTATCCTTGTCATCGATCAGTTAGCTTGCAGTTATTCTAGGATTTGCTGACAGTGTGTAACCACAGATATAGGCACTCAAGATCATTGAGATACGTCTATTGAATTTCATTTGTCAATCTGTTAATCTATCTATTTGTATTTCTCGTACAATTCTAAAGCTATTTTACAATTGCAACACTAATAAAGTAAATAAGATAACTGATTTATAATTTAAACTTTCAGTGATAACCATTTATATTTATTTTGTGATATTTTTTACAATCGTCCTTAATGTGATTACTACGATGCAAATCTTATATTTCGACGCAATCGAATGTCGAAACGTGCAGTAAATAAGATTTAATGACGAATAGATTACTTTTTCTTTTGGGAAGTCAGTTAAAAGCAGATGAAATACATTTGCAAAGTTTCTATTAATTCGAATATTGTTAAACTTGATAAATTGTTTGGTAGTCATAGTAGGTATTTGGCGGCTTAAGGTACAATTACTAAACAGTATAGTGGGCGGTGAATTTCTAGCAGTTGTTAGTCTAAATATCCGGCGTCTGAAGGACGTTTTGTTCCTTTGAAGTACGTACTAAAGTTAAAGCTAGTTAAGGTTTTGCCTAAATTAAATAACTTATAGCGTTTCTTAGGGACAAGATTTAGGAATGTTTACAATATTCAGATATTTAATTCGTAATGTTCATTTGTATTCTGATTTTAAGACATATTTATGTTTAACTAACTACTTTATACATAGCCAATGGAACTACAATATCTAGTATTGTACTATATTTCGGCTCTGTGCACTAAGTATATGCTTAGCTCGAGCCGCCCAGCCAAGCGATCACGGGAAGGACGACGGCACGTGAGGTCGCATGCCGTCGTAAACACCTGAAGGCACGGTGAGCGTAAATGCTCACCGGAAAGAGCCCCAAAGGGGCATCGCGCATGGACTCCGGTTGTGTTACGTTGGAACACAGCGCACACTGCTTCTTCCACGCAGCGCTGAGGACGGCCACCGGGGGGGTTTTAGTGCGGTAAAAATCCCACTTAACCCGGCGTTGCTCCCACGGCGTCGGGTACCTTTTGGAGGTTTCCCCCTCGTGACAAAAAAAAGGTATATGCTATCGAATAAAAACGCAAAAATACTATATTTTTGACACCGAAATTGAACAAGTAAATCCATTAGTTCCAAATCCGCGAAAAAGTGTTCGAACGCGTTTTTACATTAATTTTAATAGAAGCACATCACTTTTTTTATACAAGAATATAACAAGTACATATAGATTTATTAAATTAAGTGTATTTTAGTCTGCATGTTTTGTCCATAAAATACTGTAATATATGTTTTTCATGTATACTATATTTTATGGCTTACTTTGAAAAATACTATATAATATCGACGAAATGATGGTAATCCTACCTATAGATAGGTTTCTGTACATAAACCATTAGATTATAAAGCAATCCGGTGCTAAAAAAACTATTGTAAGTTGATACTAAAGATTCGTTCAAGTCATTTTTATTAAATAGATAAATTAAGCGTTATGAATCTGCATCTAAAACGAAAATTACCCATTACGTCACTGTTTTTATGTTATTTTTTATTATAAGGTTTACTATATTGACGTACGATATTCGTATGCTCTCTTCGCGTATAATTAGACAGATGTAAGGCAACATACTGGAGCTAGCCTTTTATTGCCTATGTAATAATCAAGATGGTTAAAAAAATGCAAAATATGACAAAGAAAAAAGACAAACTCGCAGAGTTTCTTGCCGGATCTTCTCAGGTGAGGTGATTTTCCGATCCGGTGGTAGTGAAAGAAAAAATACTGTAAATGACAATTTGTAAGTGCCATCGTAGGCCTATACAAAAATAAAAGATATTTCAATTCAAAGATACGAGATACTGGATGAATTTTATATATCGAAATTCTGCAAATGCGACCAGTTGGAGTAAATTTGAGACAGAAATCGCTAGACGTGTCATCCGAGTGGGTAGTCGGGTTTGCGGTTTCAGATACCCAGTTCAGATACCTCAGATACTCGACTTGGAACTACGAATACATCCATTAATTAAGCGGATCCCTTCTAGTCGCCGCTTAACTACATTAGAATTATATATTTGAATTTTACTCCATTATCGTAGTCTGGAATTTGTTAGTCTGAGCACGTCATTGTTGAACTTTCCGTTCTTGAAGTAGCTCGCTTTTTGTTCTGAAATTTCGAGGTAAATTGGATGGAGAAGTGAAGTTTTGAGCTGGCGGGAATTGTGCAGATGTTGGGGCTTGCGGTTGGAGCTTGTTATCTCTCTTATTATTGAAACTGAGGTTCAGCTTGTTTCAGACTTTTAACCGAATTAAAAAAGGAGGAGGTTCTCAATTCGTCTATTTTTTTGAATTATGATAGTCGTCTGTCTTAGTAGTCTAAAATATATCGTGATTAAATTAAAGTGTCTTTAAAAAAACACGCTGGTTGTTTAGGAGCACCCCTTAAATATTTATTAATTGTTTTTAGTATTCGTTTTTATAGCGGCAACAGAAATATAATATTTGTGAAAATTTCAATTGTCTAGATATCACGGTTCATGAAACACAGCCTGGTGACAGACATACGGACAGCAAAGTCCTTGTAATAGAGTTCCGTTTTTAAACTCTCGGTTCGGAACCCTTTTTTTTTTTTCTCCAAAAGGTACCCAACGCCGTGGGAGCGACGTCGGGTTATGTGGGATTTTTACCGCACTAAAACCCCCCCGGTGGCCG
>DWNE01004180.1:0-15556 GCA_018249875.1 Cecropterus toxeus
AGGTATTTTATGTGTATCAAAGAATTTATTAACTGAACTTTATTTGAAAAATCATTTTCATGCAAATACCCAATTTGTTGGTTTATACTGATTTACAGGGAAATGGCACGAGAATAAACTGATATATGAGCATGGCATCACCTAGGTATTTTTGCACTAGGTTGAAATAATATACATAAAAAATATATTCTTTTACCTTTCATCGCTGCTAGAATATTTAGAAGACATCACATAAATTTAAGTAGTTAGCTATGTTGATTAAAAAGTAATAACACTGTTTGTTTCAATTTATCTAGGTTTTAAAGATAAACCTTCTCAAGGCCATTATAAAAATATGCATTATACCTATTAAAAGATACTAACATAACTTCGATTTACAATATTGTTCTCTTCAAAATTATATTATTTTCAATGTAAGTAATTTTTCGAGTAACTCTAATATACCTAGAAATTCTATTTTTGCAACATATTATGTAGTCTCTGCATTGTATATGACCTGTGCACACGCGCCCCACACATTATAGGGCACTTGATTTTTTAAGACCACTTCTGGTTCTTACCCCATGTCCCGTTTAAAAGCTTCTATGAATCACAAAAACGAACAACACAAAGTTTGATAAACGACACAAAGCAATTTCTTAATTAAATTTCGTATCACCGTTAACAATCTGCACGTCTCAATCGCTCCATCTTAGTCAGGACCGACTGTCCGGATGTACAAACATAAGAATTTCTCAAAGATTTATGGTGTCCGATTAGATAACGAACAAATAACTGGGATAGTTTTGAGTTACCGTCGGCTTCGAACCCCGTACTGGCGCCTACCGCCCGCCGCGGCGCGTCCGCGGGACACCGCCTCTACACGATATAAAATTCTAAATCACCGATACTACCGCATCCATATCACCTGGTGAGATGTAATGGTGGATAATTTGAATAACTGTTGTAATACTTCGGATCTGTCCGCGACCACGCATCGTTTGAACTGGTAACGTATGATGTTGAGGCGGGAACAGAACAGTGGCATAAAGGGTCCACGCTCAGGGTCCAGGTTCGAATTTAAGGAGATGTCGCGAACTCAACGCATAAATTGCGATTTTTTTTTATGTGAACATTCACTCTGATGAATGATAAATAAAATGAAAAAAGAATACTTTAGACAATAAAGAAGGTATTAATATTTTTTGCAGTAATAAATGTTAAAACAATAAACATAGTTATAAATGTAACACACAATTAAAACATTCTCATAATTAGTGTTGTCTAATAAAACCGAATGTACCACACGATTCCAGATTTCGCGTCACACGAACGCGACGCATGACTCACGTAAAATCTTAAAATCTAGTTGTTATAATTAAAAGCAAAACTCGTATATTTCTATTCAACATAATTGAAACACTTCCGTGCGCGCCACCGAGAGGAACGGTGACAGTGCGCGATAAAACTATTAAAAAATTGCCATCAAACATCTTGTAATAAACACCCACAGAGGAGAGTGAGCGTAACCGATACATATAAATAAAATGTAAATGGGCTTCGGATTTTTGATGATTTTTGTTCTTTTTTATTGTTATTTTATGTTGTACAAGTAGGAGACGGATAAACAGACCACCTGATGTTAGTTGTTGTTATTATTCCAGGATATTTATGACCATAAAGTTATATATGTAAAAGTGAAAGGGTACTCACTTTTGACTACTAATCGCAGGGTTTAAAGTACTTAAACTAGAACCATGAAATTTGGACAATTTATTTTATGACATAGACACCCACAAAGAAATGTTTATTTTAATTCCACCCTTACGGGGCTTAATCTTTCATATTATTTTGCTATATACCATGTGCGTATCAAATAGCGGTCAACAGCTACTAAGGAATAAGCTCTATAGTTACGTTAGTCACCCATAGGTAGCTACTGTACGGATTGTGTTGGAATGCGTCAGATCGGCGCGAGCCATGATTCGTTTGTCCTACTTCTAGTAGGTGTGTCAAACAAAACCGTGCGATTTATTTAATAATGGTTTCTTTTTTACCTGTTTATTTACAAGCCAATGATACAACAAGGTCTAGGTTAGGCAATGTTACGTCGACTGTAGGCCCTTCAAAAAGTTTACCCACTTATAAAAAAGGCCCGTCAAAATTAGGAACATTTAGTAGCGTTAGTAGAAAGTAGGATTATCTCTAATCCAAGGTGCATAAAATAATATATTTAAAGGATTTCTTTTACAGGTATTGCGCTTACTTTGAGAAAATGAACGAAGATATAAAAATTGTGTCTAACAATTGCATTAAATTACGGCCGTAGACAACGCGAAGCGGCGACCATTTCTCTTTGGGGTGGACGCGTAATGAAAACAAATGACACAAACTCACTCGCGTCACATAAAAAATTAAATTCACCGACGTCTCTGAATAGACGCGAGCAATTTAATATTTCAGGCAGTTTTTATACAACTTTAGGTACACTTATTTGAATAACGTTCTAGGTAGGAAACAGCTGATTTGAATGAATGTGGAATGTGTCTATTAGACTACAAGTTATTACTGTTTGGTATACACACATTTCCATTCCGGTTTCTTGAATATATTAAACTATTTTAGAAATATTACCATATAAGGGGCATCTTGTGTGAAATTGTTAATAAGTAACTTATAACATTACACGAATAAACAAAACTATAGGGAGTAGTAATGAAAATATTTTGTAATTAACCAACTGCGCTTAAAGCAGAAGTTATACGCGGTATTAAATTAAGGATTGTTTATGTCAAATTAAAATAGTTTAACTAAAGTGTCATAAATTACTCCGAGACATCAAGAAGTAGGAGAGTTTCTCCGAGTATAGTTAGGTAGTAACACTTAGGAGTGTTACCCAAAATGGAATATAATTTACAGCGTCGCCTAATGGAAGGCGCGCATTAAACCGCCCTAAAGCGTTTAACGTATTAATAGAATATAGGAAAGTGGCCAGGTGGCACTCGCGAGGTAATTTCTTAATAGCAATACCGTCGTCCCGAGATCAGATGCTGCAAGGAGCTAAAAGGAAAATGATACAAATATATTTTTATGATAGTTGATCCGGATAAGATCCATCATGTTAAATATGAAAAGGAATATCTAGTATCAACAAAAAAACGGAATTAATATTCAATATTTAAACTTAGTTGAAGCAGTGTGCAGAGGTGCTTTTCTTTGGGCCCATCAGAGAAATATACCCTTAAGGTACGTAGACTTCTGATTGAAATTTGTTTTTCTGAATAATTCAATTGGATTTACAACTATTTAAGTAGAGGCATGCAAATTTTAGTTATAAGTACTATTAGCATAAATAACTATTAGCACAAATAACTAAAAGCATTTCGATTTCAATTTAAACTAATGCATTGAGCTAATGCTTTATACAAATCTGTACAAAGAAATTGATATATCAACTACCGTTGCAATAATTGTGGCACAAGAGTAAGTCCTTGTAACACCCCAACAAAACATTGTCAAATTACAACCCCTCGAGCGACCGATTCCGAAAACAAATTAAAAAGCATAAAACACAGGCCAACGCTCAGCTTGTTTAACCCTCGCAACACAATTACTCCCGTGAGTTAACCCTTCTATGAACCCTCGCTGGGTCTTTTAGGCCGTCCTGGGTACCTTTGCAAAACCCCCGATCGTAAATTATGATGGATTGCTTTCTGGTGACGGATGAAATTTGTTATCTTCCGATCATATGTAGAGCTCATATGAGAATTAAATATGAATGCATTTGAATAAAGGAACGGTCGAAAAATGACTGGTTATTATTATGAATTACGAAACGTATAGTGGCTGTAGTATTATCAAATTATCATCAGAAGTCTATTAGGGACCGTTCCACCTATGGGCACGTTTTGTCTCCGAGTGACAAGGGCTTACTTGCATAGTCTACCACCCTGATAAGTGCGATTGATAGACTTTCATACTTTGAGGACTCCCTACCTACCTTCTTAGAAAATTTTGGTTTACTCACAATTTTTTTTTGCGGTTACAACAAGTTATATACATTTAATAATTTACTAATATGCACATAGGTTCGAAAATGCAAGGTTCGTCTGAGATTCGGATATCGAAGCAAAATAAGAGTACATACAACTATGTAGACTAAACTACTTTTTAACCGACTTCGAAAAGGAAGAGGTTACACGTTCGACTGTATGTATTTTTTTTATGTATGTTCACCGATTTCTCCGCCGTTTTTGATTATGTCATTACAGTTGAAAAAATAATCCTAAATCAAAATTAATTATAGTAAAAGCAACTTCGACCTGTTGTGTCATAATTTGTGAATGCAACTCTGGGGACCTGTTAAAGCCCTGTTGTTTCGGGAAGTTCCTGCACCACCGTAATTTCGGAAGAGAGCTCTTGAGATGCGTCTTAAGTCCCGCGGGAGCGCGTAGAAAGACAATTTGATAAAAGCGCAGGGTTACAAACACAGTAACGAAATATACATAACTACATATGAACAAGTAACATTCAAAATAAATTACTACTTACAATTTCAACATAACATTGAGATAAATTCAAAAATATAAAGCGTAAGCGATTTCGAGGAATTTAATACCTAATTATCTCAGGTACGTTTTGTACGTATTTGTTTTAGAAATATATTATTTTTCAGGTATACTCCAGGTATTATTATCTATTACCTAATATTACGCTTATTTTAAAATCGAGAAACCCGATTACTTTCAGTTAATTATTTTAAGTCGGGTTTTTTGTTATTAATAATAATTAACGTAAGATTAATACCTGTTGATATAATTATACTGAGATAACGATTTGCGTTAACTAATGTCTGAGTAAAACATGAAATCAATTAGCTTTTTTTAGAATCAACAACATAATTAAAAATAAGAAGACATTAAATTCTTATAATTTTTATTAATATTCAATATTTTTTATTGATATTCAACTTGTTCTTTATTATTGTTGTACTCAGATTCAACCCTACAAACCGCTTAGTACCAGGTTGCGCAGCGCAGAGGGCAAACACACCCTGTGTGTTTTGACTGGGCCGCTTCCCGCGTATAAATCACACGCCTAATGTATCGAAATGACGCACCATCGCCTAAGTGTATCGCTACCCTTATTCTCATAACTATAAAACATGTATTCCAATGTGGAGTTTATACAACAGTGTAAGAGCATCAGTGTTTAGGAGGAGGAGAAGCGATTGTAAACCATAGGACATGAGCAGTGAGATACATTTTAGAGTGTAATAGATGAAGATAATCGGGGTTTGATAGAGCAAGAGTATGGTGGTGTAATACAAATTTATATTTGCAGATGATAAAACATGTTAAGATCGTATTCTCTAGCAATACGGGTGAAGTTTGAGGAAGATATACTTAGCAAAGGTGTGGTGCAGAGATCTGTAATCCACATGAAAGCTTTCGGATTAGTGTTTGATGACATCATTATTTTTCAAATGACGATCGTGTTGCGATTTTCTCCGCTCTTAAGGGAATGGGGAGTGGATGGTGTTTTTTTTCCATTTTCTAATACATCGTGATTTATGATCCGGACTGCAATTCGGTAAGTGGATTTGGCGTTTACTATAAAATATTCTCCCAATATTATTTATCACCGTCAAAATATTCAAAATGTTTTATTCTTCTTATATAATGTTTTTCTTTGCTATGTATTATAAGATTTAGATTAAATAAAATTAAAGTAGCACAAGCAACCAAATTGTTTATCTAATGATAATGCTATAATATATAAGTATACAGAATTTTATTTCAATGAAAATATTAGATTCAAAGTTAATGAGGAAGGATGTAATTTTGTATAAAACTGGTTATATGTGAAACCTGTTTCATAACTTCATAAAATCTAATCGTAGAAATTAATTATGTTGATAAGCAACATGTATGAACAAAGTGAGGGTCAAATAAAGGTATTAATAACTGTAATGTTCATGCAATATTTCGCATGACTGGTTCTAAACAACGACCAAATTATGTTCTTATAACCATTTTGAAATCTGCTAAATCCTTAAAATCGCATGGGACATCCATGCCCTCTTTATTCCATCATAGATCGACTGACACCAAGCTGTAATCAGCTCTGGTGCTATGTTTTCAAGGTTCCCATTGGATGAAGGGATCGTAGTTAGAGTGTGTATGTGTCCCTTGTTTCAATTTTCCAGATCAGCGGTCCCTGTCGGACCGAGATTGGGATTCGAAAGTAATAATGTAAGTAGAAATACTGCAGATGTTGGCGGAATTACAATGGCGTGGTGTAAATCTAATAAATCAAAAGATGGAATATAATTTGGTTTGGTGTCATAGAATAAGGATGAAATTAATTAAAAAGCATATAAATAGATTAATAATAAGAAAGAGTAAGCTTTGAAGAAATGTACCTATGCATTTAGATAGTTCTGCTAGCATTTGACGGTATAGTAATTTGAATAAAAGAATGTATTGTATTTTTAGTCTCGCTTGGATGACCTTACATGAACTATTCAATGCAATAATGGATACAGAAAAAGATCAAACGAATAAAATCATGCATAACGTATCTGGAAGTAACTATAGCACTTGGCTTATTTTTAAGCAAACATTCTGTTTTGGAGGATTGATTACTCGACACTGCATTATTAAACGGTACCACGGGGAGCAAACTGTCCCACCAATCCCGCGGGAGACGTAACACGAGACACGACAAACAGATAAATTTGTACACTAATAACTGTACGTTACATTCGCGTGTTCTGATCACTGACCCACGTCTCCTATTTGGAGAGGATATGTCAATGGGAAATATGGTTTGCAATAGTTCTGTTAATGATAGGAAATTCTTGGGACGTGCTCCATAACATAACAATTGGGGCTTTCATCAAGAAAACAATTTACAAAATATAAACGATATATTTGGAAGAAATGAAGCCATTTACAAAAATATACCAATACCTGAGGTAGCCTTTTAATATTAATGTGAAATGAATTGAAGGAATTATTGTTCAATATATGAATAAATTTTGCCGTACAAAATTATTCTATCGTAAGATTTTCTACGTAACTAATATTATATACATTTCCATAAATGTACAATGTTGTACGCCAAGTAGGTAAATGCTAATTTAGGTAAGAAGATATAGATTTACTAATATTAAAGTATCAAGTTTCATAGCGACAACGTCAAACGCTTACCTCTGATCTGATCGTCTCGTTTGGGTTTATATATGTTTATTTTAAGAGTAAGTATTATTACCCAAAGTACTTCGCATTTTGTAAACGTCGACGATATTAATATTTAAGGAGGACACCGACCATTATTTATCCATTAACGACTAAATATTTCCCTACTTACCTTGCGTCGGCATTATCGGTACGATCTAGAGATGCCTGTCTTGGTGGGTATGTAAATAAGCGAATACGAGAATTCTCGTACATCTAAAGGAGTATCATTCGTTCTTTCAGGTAACGATGCACGATCACGATCAACGATACTGAGGACGTAATCTGCAGTTGGTATTAATTTACTGGCGTTTCTAACATTTATAGTGGATACGACGCTGTTTATTTTATGATATTAATCTTAGTGCCAACAGACATACTTCAATACGAAATGAAAGAAAAGATTAAAAATTCGGTTGAATCAACGATTGATGACTCAATACTCCAATAGTATCTTATTGTGTACAAGCTAATCGTATTACAAATAGAGATGGAATTTAACACATATCCAAAGCAATAACTTTAATTACCCAAAAGCAATGAAATTCATTTCTTTTCTTGTATTTACCCAATATCACGCATATAATTAAACCCATCTGATTAAGTATCCACTATAACATTATTTTTTTTTTCGACTCTTCAAGTATCGTTGTCGTCAAGAACGAACGATCGTAAGCCTTATCTGATCAGCGTACAGGTATCGAAGGTTGCATCAAGTCTAAGTTACACGCCGTGACGTCCAGCGGGAAAGCTCGAGTTTCGGCAACTTACCTGGAAAGATAAAAACGGATATGTTACACCAACGATCGAAGTGACGAGATAAAATAATTATTCTCACCTTACGTTTATAATTTAACGAAATGCAATAAATGTTTAAGCCAGTTAATGGGGTATATCAAGAATAAGATTTATTGTGAAATGAAATAAAATATTTTTTTAATTCGTTTTTTTTCGTTTTACCGTCATATGCCCGTTATATTAATTTAAGTGACTTAATTTTTCGGGTTCTGGTATTGTACTCAGAGTGAAAACCATTATAAATAAATAGGCTAGTTTTAGATCGGTTCCGAATTCATCTTCTATTACGTGTAGGTCACGGATATCCACTATTGGTTTCATATACCTTAGTCATGTTTTAACTTCAAACAATTATTTTCATTGAACGCACTAATGCTTTAATTTAATTGTCTTGCGATACACACAACGGCAACGTTTCATTACTTGAAGGTTCAGTAATAATTAAGGCGCAATACTTTCCGGCCAACTTTTTACCCGACTACGGCGAAACAAAAGGAGAGTTATGATTTTGACCTGTATGTATGTATGTGGGTATGGATGTTCATCTGTTCCCTAATAACTTATAAACTAGTAATGACAATTAGACAAATAAGGTGTTGTTAGGATCCTCTTCATTGTCTGCTGGTTATAGATGACTACAACGCTCTTTATGGGACTTAAAGTAAATAATAAAAAAAAAATGATTGATACACACAATGTATCAAAAAATGTGGCTATAAGATGAAAAATGAGCTTTCTTAGCACATTTCAAATATGTAAACATTATTAGCTGTCGCTCACGGCTTTGCTTGCAATCACCCAATAATTACGAGAATTTATAAAATCTCGCATCAAATGTAAAAAACCAAAAGTGAGTAGTAACAATAACAACATAGGGAAAATGAGAAGAATAAGTTACGTTTTTAATTTACCTATTAGACCTTCACCTAGTTCAAGAAGAACTAAACATATAATACTTAAATATAGACATTCTTATTACACATTCCACTTTCGATACCCAGTATAAAACAAATCAGTTAATCTACTGAACAGTCCCCATCGAATCCTAATGGCGAGAACTAGTTATCTCAGCAGGATATAAAATAAATAACTTAATTAGTATAATTGGCGTTCGTTTATCTATTATCTATACATGTGCTACCATAAAATGTGCGACGCATCGTTTATTTTCAAGTTTATGTACTGAGATGTTGTGGTCTGCAGTAGATATACAATTTTTTTTACGTCTCGTTCTAAACTTTCACTTATTTAATTACATATCATTAATTATTCATAACGTCTGTTTTCCTATGCGACGAAATGCTCAAATAAATTAATGTTTTCTTGAATTTTAACTAATGGTTGGCTTTATTCGTTTTTGGCCTATAGATGCTAATTTATTACAGATACAGTGACAAATAAAATTAAAAGTATGCTCGGATGCTCATTTTTTCGAATTCTTTGAAGATCTGATAAAATTAAAGAAGCAACTATCCACAACCTAGACGTATTAAAAATAGTGTACCCACATAAATAAAATCAACAGTCGGCGATCCCCAACAATCGATGATCCACGATACCGCGTCACCACGCAGTCACCGCTTCCAGACCAAAAAAAAGTCAAAACACCATTCCCAGGAAGGCAAAGCATAAATATATCAAATTGAAAACAATAGGAGACATCGAGATATCGCATCACACGCTACGACCCACGGACATATTTCAAAAACGGAGATACAAAAAAGCACGATCCACGAGAGAAAAAAACAATAAACCAAACGTCGAAAAAAATACGTGATGGGCATTAATTAAAACGGACCCACGACCAGGAATCCAGAAAAACAAAGAACTTAAACAAACCTTCGCAGTGGGAGCCCCCGCAATGATCATCATCTCACATTTTTAATCATCGGACATAAAACTATGGACGCCAGTGGAAAGTCAACCTTAGAGGTACCGTCTGAGAGACGTATCTAAAAGGATCGGATCGATAAAGAGCTGTTAAAGAATATTTTTTGGTTGGTTTGTCACCGTTGTTTTAATGGTATTACGCATTGAGGAAGGGTTATCTTGCGGATCCGATCTCTGGGGCCAGGTACGGACCAAGATTGATTGGGCACGACCCGACATTTTTATGCTCACAATCTCGGGTGTCGTCGACTCGGTTGTTAAGGAATAGGTTATTAAATTAGAGGTATCGATCAACCAAATAATGACTATTAACGCTGCCACAGACTCCAATGTAGATCAATGTCGTAAGTGGATAGTCATTCCTTTTTGTTCCATTTCGAGTTTGTCGTAAGAAATGAATTTAATGTGACTTTGAATGTCATCAAGATTGTGATGAGGATGTCATTATATTTTAGAGAGTTAATGTTTTAAAATGTTTTTATGTGGCTTACATTTTTTATCTGTAAGTTAAATCGGACCTCTGCGTCGATTAATTTTACTTTTATTTTATCAACCTGAAATGTATTGAAATACTTTAATACCATCGTTGACATTAACTAAATACTATAAGTAAATATCAATTATTTTATTTTACAGTTCTTCTTCTTCCGATGGAAGACTAGAACATTATTTGAGGGCATGATCAGGCCAAAACGACAACAACTCCAAAACTAGGATTAATAAAAAGGATTGTAGACGATCACAAAAGCTTGATACAAGACTCGAGCACAGTGCATACAATGCTTGTCAACACAGCGTCATTGTGGGAGAGGCGGGGGAGCATGTCAGATGACCGGACAAAAGAACAACGGCGTTTAGCGGTTATTGGGGTGTATGAATATATTGTGGATCTGTTGTTAGGAGCTTTTTATGAATCGCTTTGAGAGTTTTTACGAGAGGCCCGCGCTTTGATTATTTACCGTTGCGACATTTGTGGGCGTTTTGTTTGACTTGCGATTTGATACTTCTGTTATACTATTAACACTTTTAAATCATTGATCATTGTGTTTTTGCATGTTATGTTTTTTGATACTGAACTTTATGATTTCATATCAGTTATTTAAATTTTATTTGTTACTTTTCAAGTGTATTTAACTATAAGACATATTACAACGCTCAACGCTATTCTCGTTTTTTATATGTTTATCATTTTGGCAAATAAAGTAAAAACACATCAGTAAAATGTCACAGCATATATCACTAAAGTAGCAAACATATCATTGTGTCTCGTTACAACCATAAACCAGGTGTCGATCAAAGAAGACGCAACGAGTCCCAACAAAACAAGAAAACACACGAACAAACACAAAGATCATCCGATATCAGATCACATCAGGATAACTCAACAATACTATATTACATTACCTCGTTTTATATGTAGAAAAAAAAATGATCAAAAATGGCGATGTAAAGGACCATACAATAGTCAATAGAGATTTAAGACGGGATTTAGATTCAAAGGGCCTTCCAAAGCCCTCATTGTTTCTGCGGAGCTTTTATAAAATTGGATGCTTGAGGGAACTAGATTTATGAGGGTTTGGTAAAACTCATAGCGATTTTATTTTTAATCATTGAAAAGTCGAAGCAGCGCCGTAACTAGTCTTTTATGCGCCAGGTGAAAGCTTCTATAACTAAATGTGCCCATGGTAAATTTCCCGGACCTGATCTCTAGATATCTGCGAGTGGAAATTAAACTTTACATTACAACTATTTGGTTATTAATAAGTACAATACATACTTATACTTACGGAAATATTTATCATATCAGGTTATAATCAAACCTAGATAAAAAATATAGTTGATAATCACGGAAGTACAACATGAGTAGTTTTCAATTTTGATGGAATACCTATATTTTAATTTGAATAACATAATAATTCAAGTAAAAAATAAAATAATAAACACGAAATAAGAAGTTACTTTCATAACTCTTCTTTCTATTCAAACTACCACTGACGTGTAATTAGCTTATTCAAAAACGCTTCCCGCTAAGCTACACGCCGTCACTCAGACCATAACTATACAAACCCTTAACGTACTTATAAGGCTCTTTTGGCAGTCGGCTTTCTTTGTGCGAAGCTTGAAAAGGCGTGTGATCGCAATACCAAGTAATGGCCGGCTTTTTTTGTCGCATGTGCGTCTTTTTTGCCGCATGTGCGATAAAAAGGCGGTGCTCGACGCCGTTGCGCGTACGCACCTTTTTCGTTTAATTGAATACGCTCAGATGAAGAGATATAGTACCATATTACTTTTGTTTAGAGAAATTTCAGAGCAAGAATTAACGCTTAGAGTTAGAATTTGGATTTAAAAATATAATAGTTTAGAAATTGTGTGAAAATAAACGATAATTTATACAAAATGATTTGAAATTAGACTGGTTGGTATTATGAAAAGGTTTTTATGACGGGTGACTTACATATTATTTCAGCCGACATAAACATTTTTAACACTAACTTAAGTGGCAATGGGCCGGCCACTTCGCTCGAAAGACCGATAATAATCGATGGGGAAGAAAGGTCCTCAAGTGGCGACCACGTTTAGGCAAAAGCACAGGTGGCCTCTCGACCAGGTGAATTGATGACCTAAAGAAAACAGCGGGAAACCGCTGGATTCATAGAGTACAGGACCGGTTGGAGTGGCGCCGTTTAGTGGAGGCCTATGTCCAGCAGTTGACCTCGAAAAGCTGATGGATGGATGCAATACTTTTTCGCCAAAATGCACAAACTGCATCAAGCTACAAATAGGTGTGGCAATGGTACTTTGTCGCTCGAACTATGCTGTTTCTGTTCTACCGGCTTCAAAGTCGCACTTTCTCTTAATCTTAATTAATTTTATACTGGTCAAATTTGGAAATTGTTTTAAAACTCTTCTGACCCTGACGGCCCTCCCAGACTACATCAACCGATGAAGCGGCACAAACAATAAAACAAAACACAGAAACAATTCAAAATGAACAATTCATAGCATATCCAACCCGTCGCATCTCATTTTCCGTATGGTGGCTCCCGTAACGAGACACCGGTCGTCTAACGCGAGCGCACGTTGAAATCCAATCGATCGGAACGAGGCGATACCTTCAAAATATGATGTTGTTCATTTGTGCGTTAGCGAATATGAGCGATACTGAGTTAGATAAGTGGAGGAGACAAAGGTCGGCGCGGACAAAGCGGCGCTTAATCAAGATATCAGCCTGTGGTTGGCTTGAGTGATATGCTTAGAGCGGGTACCGACTGAATATCTCTCCATTTATGATTATAATAGTAATGTTCTCACTGTTTTAAGAAGGTTTTTCCTTATGCCACTGCAGGAAATGAAATGAAATGTCTTTATTTTTGCATAGGCCTACGGGGGCACTTACAAATTGTCAGTTACAAAATTTTTTTCTTACACTACCACCGGATCGGAGCAGGAAAACATCTTCAAAAGAATTATCAACAATAATATCTTTGTAAAATTCTATGTGTGTTGATCAGTTATACAAATGATATATTTTTAGCGATTGAACATCTACATCCACAACGTTCACACGTCTTAATTTTGAATCATAAAATATAAGGACTGCAAAATAAACTAAAAGTAACATTTTCAGATCTTAACAAACACTTCCTGAAGTGAATCTTTTAACTACACGTTCAAATCGCTATCGCTAGTAATTAACACCGTAGAGTAGGACAATGCGCCGGCGCAGGATTAGTGCGACGCAGCGGAGCGCACGCGCGCAGCAGACCTGACGTAATGCCGCCGGCGCCGCCGTGAAGCCCGCTTCCATTTCACGACACTTCCAAATTGCTATTATACCAGAGAACAATGCAATAGGTTTTTTAAGTGGTTAGAACATTGAGGATTATAATGGTAATGGATAAGTAGAGGAGAGATATATCAGTTTCGATGATATACTTACACAAGGCTATCTAATTCTAGTCTAGTCTTACTTAGATTTTTATATAGATATTTGACGTAGAGATTTATACATTAGGTATTTGTCATTGATTGAAACTAAAGTTGCTCTGCATGCTTGCTTCTTTCGGAAACTCAACACAGACAAAGCAATTTAGTAATATCACGGGATGACAGCATTTTTTGTAATTAATCACAACCAATGATAATGACGGGCTACTTAAGGAAATACAATCACCTTTTCCTATTTAAATCTACAACAGCAGATGAGTCGCCAATGCATGGCTATGCCCATACAATGGCTTTGAAGAAGGTTTCTTTAAACACCTTTTACGATAAACCCCTTGTTGTGATAGATACATTATTTATATTAGATGTTAGACAATCGAGATGAACTTTAAGGAACATGAAACATGTTAGTATGTGTTGCATAAGCTCAGCGTAGTTCTATTAATCGCTTACGCTTACACAAACCGAACCTCTCGCGAAACTAACAAGTCAACTACAAGACTACAAGTAGCTAAAAACACATAATCAAATACACTCAAACGTTCAAATGATTGGACATTTCCCGCTGCCATTTAGATAAGCTATCTCTACAGTAGGACATTAACAGTGATCATTATTGCCTTGTTGCAGTGTAAGCACCTACCAAGTACCAAGCACACAGCGTTGCGTAGGAGATGGCCTTAACGGAACGATTAAAGTTGGAGAAACAAGAAATAGGATCCGTTTACTGTCCGTTCTACGAACGAGGGCGTAAATAGTCAATACGCAAATAAACAATATATTACCGGGATTCCATGAAGCGCTTAAGCTGTTTCTGCACTTACCGTTGCATAAAACATATATAGGTAACATTTTTAAGGCAGTCTTGGATTGACAAATGAATTTTACATTATTACTTGCACATAAATACCTAGTCGAATTAACATTAAAATACAATAAGTTTAATCGTCGTACAAGAGGTAGAATGAAAGTATGCAGACGAATGTTAAAAAAGAAAAAAAGGTTTTTTTTTTGTGTAAAGTAAATTGATTTTTACCATCAATGTATTTTACCCTACTGCTACTTCTTCTATATAGTCAATATATCTCTAAGTGCGGTTTGGTAGAATATCTTGAAAACTTTATAGATTTTTCTTGACCTGGACACTACCAACAACGATCGTCGCAATAAAGAAAAGGTACATTTTTGACATCATTTGAAAAATAAACCTGCATATTGTAAGCTTTCTTTGGAGAATTTATTTTCTATAAAAACAAATTATACCTTAAAATATGATTGCTAAATTAGATACAAAAAGTATTTGTAATCAATTTTGAAGCATTTCCGTAATTCTGATAAAGACTTGTTTCCACATTGTTCTGGATGGGGGGAGGTGGGGAAGAAGTTTTCGATCCAATTTCGGTATTTCCAGTGGGTAAGTAATGCAAATAGTGTGATCGAATAGTGTGATCGAATAGTGTGATCGAATAGGTGGATTCCATACCAATTCCAATCTTGAGTAACTATCGCAGTGCTTAAACTTTTATAGCTTACTGCTTAATACAATAAATTTAGACAACTGGTTAAATGATATATTCACAAATTAAAAAAAAAACGATATTCCATCGCTAATAATAATAATAATAATAATAATAATAATGATTTATTCTCAGAAAACATGTTCCATAGAATTATGTTAGTAACAATTTGCGCTTAACCTATGT
>DWNE01004181.1:0-15556 GCA_018249875.1 Cecropterus toxeus
AGAAATTCAAAATCGCATATCGTGAGTACCCGTAACATATTAAAATGAATCAATTCCGCGATAATATCAGCTTAAAAACGTATAACTAGTTTTGTTATTCTGTTACATCTTCCACATTTATTGGTAACCTTTAAAGATAACATATTAAAAATTTCTAATAAATATGAAGAACGGGCATGCAATACATAATATTATTAAATGGTTTTTGGAATGAGCTATGGTTATAAATCTGGTCTGCGAAAAACACAATAAAAGGAATGAATGCAGCATAAAAATTGAACTTTGTCGTACGACAACTTCGCCATCAACATCACTAATTATACTCAATACTGACCCCTTTTCATAAGAAAATTAATATATTAAATGGTTTTTCGAGGAGAAACGAGTATTAATGTTTCACGCGCGCCCTTCATACTTATGTAACACAGTTTAATTTAGCCTTATTTTAAGTATACCAAGATTCAAAAGTATGTTTGAATATATTGGGAACAATAACAAAGTTATTGTGTTCCTTGTTAGGTATTTTAAAATATATGTCAAAGAATGCAGGTTATAACTAAACTGCGATGATATAGCCGCATCGCGATAGAACCAATATCCAATAATACCCTTCCCGGACGCAGCAAGAATTTTCTACTTATTTATATTATCTGAAATCTACGGAGTAGCTCGCTTTGGAAATTCTTATTTTAGTACTGACTTTTATTTCTCTTCTCAAGCGATTTTAGTAAAATGCTCTATTCAAAATTTATTAAAATTTCTCTTCTTTCAGACTGCAATGCCAGACAGACTGGCAACACAAAAGTATGATGATTAAGTATGGAATTCCTATCATAAATTTTTGGGGTTCCGTACACAAAGGGTAAAAACGGAACCCTATTACTAAGACTTCGCTGTCCATCCGTCCGTCTCGCCATCTTTCTAGACATGAACCATCATAGCTAGACAGTTGAATTTTTCACAGATGATATATTTTCTATTGCCGCTATAACAACAAATACTAAAAACAGAATAAAAAAATATTTAACGGGGGCTCCATATAACAAAGGATTATTTTGCCGTTTTTAGTAGATAATGGTAGAGTTCCATACCAAGTTCGCGCGCAAGTCCGACGCATACTTGGCCAGTTTTATTTTTACTTCTGTTATTAGAAGTATTAATTTCCTGATGTGAAATGGTCATCTCTGACGGTCTAAATATTATCGAGTCGGATTTAAAACGCGCGTGCATTTACGTCACCGCTATAGCAGTATACAAACGCTGAAGTCGAGACTACAGACGATTCTATAACGTCGATTAAAAGTTTAAGCGTTTTAATAATACTTACCCAGATTATCGGAATGAATGCTTCGCGTGATTTTCCTTGGATATTCAAGACAATTTTAATAGCAGAAAAGCTGTATTTCGGTTTCATTTCTTAACGAAAAGAGTAGGTAGATGCAGTAAAGAAACAATGTAGCTGAAAAAGTGTTAGAAGTGCGTTAAATGTTCATAATTCGACGTTAAATAATAATTATTTTCGTTCATTAATAGAAATAATCTATTGTTATTGTTTCTAATATTTACAAAAATATATTTAAGCTGCACTATTTATAAACGTTTACTCCTACATTAAATGCAAATAATGCATTTTATGCATCAAAATGGAATCCGATGCGTTATAATAAAACGATAAATTGAAACGGATTTTTGCAGTACATTTAATTTAATTGTGGCCGCGTCTGGCTTACTGTAACCGCAAACTCTACCGAGTGCTGAAATCTGAAATACATACAGTACAATAAAATACGTTAACTGCATCATTTTAATAGCATTATTACCACAGAACATGTCAAGCTTCATATTATATTATTCATTTTGATAGCAACATTATTTTGAGGTTAGAAACTTCGAATTAAAAACTAAGTATTGAAATAAAATTCAATATTTTTTTATCAAATTGAAGTAGCAAACGAGCATGCAGTCCATCTGATGGTAAGTGGTTATTGCCGCCCATGGACATCTGTAAGTAAAATCATATAGAACAGGGGTTCTATCTGAAATGGATCACAGATGGTCGCCTCATATGAAAGTGACACGGCAACAACACTCTTCTACCGAAACGCAAGAATTATTTTACGATAGAAATAGCTTTATCAGTGTAGTTTGACCTATCTATTTTGAAAAATATTCAGATTTTTTAAACTGAATCTTGTCCAATTCATGACATCGTAATTAAAGGTGTCGTGAAACGGACATTGGGATCAATGCAATACTTTTATAAACATGTAGATTGTCACATTTTTCCGATAATGTCCGTTTAAAATTGCGTCCGTTTCAAGCGTATTCCCCCTACTTAGATCGTCCCGTTTTTACCTTTTATGTACGGAACCCTAAAATTGATAGATCAGAGGGATAAGTTGTACGCATAATGAAACAAATTGATTCTTATCTTGTGGAATTATGTTTCTCTTTCAGTTTCAATAAGTACTTAAGCTTTCTTGAAAGGAAGCCAGGAGGATAAATTATCGTTTCAGTTTTAACTTCTCCAAACCCAACCTCAACACGCGTCCGTTGTCTTCTTGTAAACGGTGAGAGTAAAATCTGAGAATTCAATGTAATAAATTACATCTACAATAAGTGTATAAAAATATTTTAAAACCTGTAGTATACTTGTCAAAATAAAATTTACGCACATAAATCTGAGAAATATTTTTTAGGCTAAGAGTAAAAGATTATCATGTTATATCGCAAACCTAGAAGACGTAAATAAATTTAAATGTATTGCTCTTAAAGTCCACTGCAGGAAACTGGTCTACCGTTAAATGAATAGTCAATATTTTAGTTTTTGCAGGTGGTAGATCCAGTGTAGTTCGACCTGGGAGGTAGCACCGCCACACCCGATTATAAAAACAGTTCTCTTCGTTGGAACGGCAAGTGAGCTAGCAACCAAGCTCACTTATATATGAGACGATCATCTTATTCTCAGGAATAAATAACGCATCTGTGACCGACGTCAGATAGAACCTCTGTTTTACATGATGTTACGCAAATATATCCATGGGCGGCATGTTCGTTATCTATTTCAATCGAGAAAAAAGGTAACTCTTTACATACAAACCTTAATAAGCGTACTGTTTTGTTTTGCGGGATTGCTCTTCGTTATTATCATCAGATCATGATCAGGTATAATAACAATAAGCGGAGAAATCTCATATAAATCAGTTAACCCATAGGTCAACTGGGATATCAAGCAAATGATACACCAAAGTCTCATGGCTAGAAAATAAAAAAATACGAAATATATCACAAATAACTTATTTGAAAGAAAACATACAAATCTATTATATACTCATTACGTAAGAATTAATTAGTACACACACATACCAAACAGCAAATTTCCATAACGTTTTTGTTCAATCTGTTTTGGATGGATTTTTGTCACTGACCAATTTGCTGAACAAACCTTCATCCGTGTATTTTGACCTCACGGTAAGTTTTTATACCTTACCGTGAGATCAAATACCTTTATATAAATATTCCTTCAGCCCCATCGTTTCCTATGTCACGTATATAGATTTCTCGTTGTTCAGCTAATGTTAAAATAACTTTATTTAATGCGTATTCAACATCGTTTTCACGACTAGCTTTTGGGCCAACATCACTCAAAAACTTATCGAGTCTCATATGATAATAATTTCAAAGTGCTGATGGGGCTACAAAGGCATTGTAGTGCGTTAGGGCTATGTGTTTGAGAAGTTCATTATTTTTATAGTATAATAATTATGTAAACGATTTCTAAGAGAGCTCCAACAGTATCCTGAATATAAACATGTATATAGTACATCAAACATGTACCTATATGTAAATCATTGTCAGTTCATATGGCATACTTTGTAAATAACTGTTGAGTCTTCATCTTAAATAACAGGGTAAATTAAAACATCGGTCAAGTGCGAGCCGAACTTGCGCTCGAAGGGTTCCGTTATCCATTATTTATAAAAAACGGCAAAAAAAATCATATTTGTTTTATGGGACCCCTGATATAATTATTTTATTATATGTTTAGTATTTTTTGTTATAGCGGCAAGAGAAGTACATCATCTGTGAAAATTTCAATTGTCTACCTATTAAAATTCATTAGATACAGCATAACACCGTCCCTGTAACCGCCGTCCCTGTAGTTCCGGAATTAGAATAGGGCTACGGTATCCCCTGCCCTGGTAAGAGTAAGAGGATCCTGGTAAGAGGCGACTAAAAGGGGCTTCCGAGGTTGCGGGCGGCAAGAGTGGGAACTCAAATCGTCCAGCCAGGCGACCCCGGGTAGGACGGCGGTATGTGTGGTCGCGTGCCGTCGTTAAGACCAGACGGTTCGATTCGCCCAGCAGCTCATCTGGGTGGAGCCCGATGGGGCAAGGCGCTCAGAAGACTCCGGTTGCGTTATTTTGGAGATCCCGGAGTCGTCTTCGTAGAGGACGGCCACCGGGGGGGGATTTAGTGCGGTAAAAATCTCACATAACCTGGCGTCACTCCCACGGCGTCGAGTACCCTTTGAATGTTTCCCCCTCGATAACAAAAAAGAAAATAAAAAGATACAGCCTAGTGACAGACAGATGGACAGCAGAGTCTTAGTAATAGGGTTCCGTTTTTACACTTAGGTTACAAATCCTAGAAAAGTATTCATTGATAAATGCTATATTTAAGCCAAAACTAATTAAACACAGTTTACTAAGGAACTCTCTTTATACAGCTTAACTAGAGATATCAAAAACTGAATTAACGAAACGTGCTGACCCTTGCCTCGATTACAAAAACAGTTATTAAAAATTAACACAACAATTGAAGTGAGGACAGAATCAGAAGTGTCCGCGCAATAACATTCGTGTTTTAATTAAAATTCTCATTGGCCGAGTACTTACTGAACGCTTACGCTAAATTAGTTTCTTCATTTCTAATTTTCATCAATACTTCACGGTTAGCTCTCGAGTCTTATTACCGTTTTTATTATCAGGGTCTCAGAGATGAGACGGAAGGTGATTTTCTTCTTCAATTACGTATTAGTCGTAGAATTTCTTTGTAAAATACATTCGGATGTAGTTCTTCATGTATTTTTACGGGCATTAAGTATATTCGAAATTAACGGGGTTAATCTGATTAAAATATAACTTGGTAAATGTCATATTTAAGCCAAAACTAATAAAAACAGTTTACTAAAGAACTCCCTTTATACAGCTTAACTAGAGATATCAAAAACTGAATTAACGAAACGTGCTGACCCTTGCCTCGATTACACAAACAGTTGATTTAAAAATTAACACAACAATTGAAGTGAGGACAGAATCAGAAGCGTCCGCTCAGTAACATTCGTGTTTTAATTAAAATCTTCATTGGCCCAGCACTTACTGAACGCTTACGCTAAATTAGTTTTTCCATTTCAATTTTTCATCATACGTCACGGTTAGGTCTAGAGTCTTATTACCGTTTTTATTATCAGGGTCTCAGAGTTGAGACGAAAGGTGATTTTCTTCTTAAATTGGTATTAGTAGCAGAATTTCTTTGTGAAATACATTTGGATTTTAAACTTTATACATATATATATTTATGGCATTGTATATTTGAAAATATATAGATCTATTGTAGGAAGTAGACATAAACGTGAAAGGATTTTTTTAAATTTATTACTGAATTCATGCTGTAAAACGGTTAAAAATATATTTTAGATATAAGGGCTAAATGTAGTAGGTAGGTACATTAATAAATGCTTTTGTATTTTATAAAAAACTAACTGCGCCACGCAGCTTCACCCCCGTTTATTAGAGAACAATCTATTAAAAACAATCAAACATAGCGTTATGTTATATAGCCTAAAGCCTTCCACGATAAATTTACTATTCAACACAAAAAGTTTCTTTCAATTCGAACCAGTAGTTTCTGAGATTAGCTCGTTCAACCAAACAAACTCTACTGCTTTATAATATTAATATAGTATAGATATGCGTATAGGTGCAATTCACGCACGTCACAAATTAAACTTAATTACAATCAATAATATTTCGATTATGTAAGTAATCGCTGTAGCATATTCAGACATTTTATTTCGGATATACCAAACTTGAGCTACTTATACAAGCTACGGAGTAAAATTGTTACCGTGATTCAGGAAGGGTACCAAGTACAGCGCCATTAAGTTTTAGCGGCGACAACTGCATCCGTAACGTATTTTCGTTTCATCGAGTTTTGAATTACGATTCTAAAAAATATTCACATCAAAAACTCAGAATAAATCATTGTCTACATTCTGGTACTACTGTGAGATAATCTGAATTATTATTCACGTGTAAAAAATCGACTACATTAGAAGGCTAAATTGAAAGTAAGAATGAAGTGTATCGAAAATATTCCTTTATCAAGTGAGTCCACCAAGGATTTATTCTACTATCACAATTTCATACAGGATCACAGTTTCTTTATACAATATGTTTTATTTTTAAGATCTACTAAAATTAGTTATGTATTTTGTTAAAGTGGACGTATAATATTAAGGTACATAGAACAAATAATATATTATTTTTAGGTTATATTAGAATGAGATCGAAGTGTATACCAAAAGTACCTACATAAATGTACCTACACAAATAAAAATGTAAGGTTTTTTTATAAATATAATTGCTAAATATGAAACAGGGCTAAAAAAGTCTGATGTTTATATTCATATTGTACCTCTACCTATACATGATCTTTACTAATTTATATTAGTATATTTCTTTGAGGAGACTTAGTCAATGGCTCAAAAAGTCTAGAATAGAAGTATTAATACAAGATTTGAATTTTACAGTCCCAGAACACGAAATGTACGTAAAAAATAGTTTAAGGACCCATGTTCCTAAGGAACTTAGGTACATCTGAGCTCCTTTAAAAATTGTAGCCGCCTTAAGGGTCAGTGCTACAACCTCGGGTTTTACTTGAAATGTAACTATTCCGAATATATTTTCGTAATAATTTTTGTCACACTTATTATTATTTCTCCTGTATCGTGACATAAACATCGTGCTGGCCCGGGGTCAAAAGCGAAACCCTCAGCGTGTCAGACCTATATTCTAACCACTCTGCTATACGGGTATCAAATATCAAAAAAACGTTAGAAGTTTTTAGTAGAATGATGACATCGAACAGAATAGGTGGACGCGAATCTATTACTTGACTGTCACCCGGCGACGTAACGTGCTGCATAAATCTTGTCGCTGCCGCAGTAAATTCCGACAAATACCTTATTACGCCCAGAAAACCTGGAAGAAACCTTTTATCTCTGTCCCGTCTCAAATTGCTCCCACGTTTTTTATTCAAATGAAATCTCGGATGCAGCCACCTGATGTTAAGTGGAAATAGCATCCATGAATATTGTGATATAGACACTTATCATTCCAAATGAAACAGATGTCTCTCTGTTTCTATACCAATGAATATTAAATAGCTTACCCTAATCTATCTCATACATTGCACGGTATCCGAACTAAAATTATAGATGAGTCATTATTTTCGGTTGCATGAAAAGATAAAATGTTTTGTCCCAAACAAATTAACATTTAACAACATTAAAATTTATATAATGCATACATGAAACTTAGTGTTTTAATGAACTTATATAAATTACAAATGCAATACACATCTTTTTTTAGTTAATAATATCATTTTTTAAGTTACGTTAAAAGTAAATGTACAACGTATCGTTTACTTGCTTTTCGTTGAGTATTTTAAATATCTGATGTACAAAAAAATAATAATAATATATGTATACATCACAAATACGCAGAATTAAAATTTTCTCTCAGGATAGCACGATGGACCAGATGGGTATAGGTAAACGGAAATAAAAATTTCGCGCCCATACCTCTATTTATTTTTTAAATATGACTTTTGCGTTTTGTTCCTTGTAGTTATAATGTTTGTAATATTTTATTACAAATAATCAAGTTATTATTACTGATAATTTCCATGAGATATAAATTAGTGTGGCAGGGTTTATCTAAATCTTCATTTTTAAATTTTTTAACCGATTTAAATTGATTATGTTATGATATTTCCCTGAATAGCAAGAAGCTGAGGCCATGAAAGCAAAATTAAAATATAAATATTATAATAATGGCAACACGTGAGCCCTAATGTCATGAAACTCGCGAAATTTGAATAGCATTTAATTGCCGGCCGTTGTTTCTTATATTTTCATCAGAATTTAAAAAATGTCTATATTTCACGGCTTTCCTGAATTGCCCTCGGAAGGCGAGACCGCATTTTGCAAAATAAACGAAGTGTATTGCTGCGCTGATGCCAGATATGGGAACATATCGACTTTTACCAATTCGGTAAGGTTAACTTTGTATTGTTGTTTTATGGAGGTCTTACGGTTAATTGATAAATATTTGTTATTGCAGACGAAGAACCATCCAAAAATCAACGTTACAAAGGATTTGCATCATCACAGAGTGACGGACGAGAACATTTCCATGTATGTCGACGTTCAAGACAATTTACTGAAAAAAATAACCAGTGTCTGGTACAAACAGGGTTTCTTAGAAGCGCTGAGTGTTGCTGCAGACACCAACGTGAACCGGGACAGCAAATTCCTGGCGGTCACCGCGTCATATGTTTTGAAGGTGGCGAACTTGCTCACAGCATTCCGGTACTTCATGCAACCTCATTTAAAGGATATAGGACCTAAAATCGTGTCAAAGTACTCCAGGACGAGGTACTGGGGTCAATCGCCTATAAAATGCTTGGCATGGCATCCACACACAACGAAAATAGCTGTCGCTACAACAGATGACAATGTGAGGGTGTACTGTTCTGAAGTATCATTTGTGTCGACATTGAAGTGCAAAGCCCAAGGTCACGTGTCCTCGTTATGCTGGCGGCCGTTCTCTGCGTCGGAGTTAGCCGTGGGCTGTGAACAAGGAGTTATAGTGTGGACTGTTGATCCAAACTCAATGTTCACTAAGCCGTCTCCGAGTAATGCTGTTGTGTTAAAAAGGTTAGTAAAAACAAGAAACTTGATTGTCATTGAATGAACTGAAGTATTGCCTTGTATATCTAATGGACAGGTTACCGTACTGTTCTGATTTACAAATTACTTTTTTTTTTATAATAAAGAAGTAACAAATGAGGAGGCATACCTAATAGTAAATGTGGCCATGCTCTCTCCCTGCTCCCCATTGACATCTGTAAAATACTCCAAATAAAATTTGAGTTCTATCTGAGCTTGGCCGCAGTTACATTGCTACCGGAATACTAAGTTGGAATATCTTAGACAAGCACATCTCCCTTATTTTTTAGACCAGAACATGACAGGTCTTAACATTGCATTATTACACAAAAAAATAGACAAATTTACAGTCATGTCTTCATAGTCAAGGATTTCCCCAGAACATCATTATATTCCAGGGAAATCTTAGTGTAGGGCTGAGTGTTCAAAGCGTGTTATTTTTATGAGGGAACTTAAACTAACAATCTATTTTTAAACTTATCAACCATAAAATTAAATGAAAATAATTATTGATTGTATAAAATTCTGTTCCTAATTCCAGATCGGGCCATAGTCCCGTCACCGATGTGAGCTGGTCTCCAAATGGTGATTTGCTTGTGAGCTGCTGTGGAGCTGACACATCCATGCTGATCTGGGATGTTGCCATGGAAACCGCAATACCCTTACGGAGAGTCGCAGGGGGTGGCATTGTGTTCGCAAGATGGTCTTTGGATGCAAGCAAGATCTTTGCTGCAACCTCATCAATTATATTTAGGCAAGTGTAATTTGGTTGGTGATTTTATTTTTTGAATTTTAGGAATCTTACGATTTAAGGAATACATATTTACTTCTAAGCACAAACTTACGGGACGAAATTAATTTAAAATACAAAGGCCTTTATTGGCTACTGGGACAAAATTCAAAACTATCATTAGACAATAAGTTGATGATATATAAGCCAATACTGAAACCAGTTTGGACGTATGGTATACAGTTGTGGGGATCAGCTAGCACCTCTAACATAATGATCATACAATGAGTGCAAAATTACATCCTAAAGCAAATATCAAATGCACTCTGGTTCATTAAAACATCAGAGGTGCATGAATTCTTGAACATGTCCATGATAAAGAACGAAATAGAAACTTATGGAGCCAAATATAAACAGAGACTACACAAGCACCCGAACCAGCTGGCGGGCAACTTACAGTGTTAGATACCTCTCGACGGCTTAAAAGCGGCGGGATATTTTCGAACAATAATAAGTAGGTTTGAGGAATAGGGTTGGCTCCAATGGGAGCAGCACCCTACACGCCAATAAGCCCACAACCCATCTGTTATAGTCAATGTCTGATAGCAAATAAAACCACAAAAAAAAAATGTTAAGAGGGGTGTATCCTTATCCGTCTATCTGTGCTTATGATCAATACAATGTCCCACAAATTAATTTTCCTATGTTAATTTTAACCTTATACTATTCCGTTTATGCAAATCACTATGCCTTTTCAAACATTGCCTGTAAATAGTCCTATAACTACATTTATCACAGTAGAGTACATTTTGGTCAGGATAATGTTTCAACTGATGACTTCTAAGAGCCGACTTCGCAGAACACCGATATGCACAGTTCACATAATCACAAGCATATACCTTCTCATTTGTATGTATGCGTTCATGTATTTTTAAGTTCGGTAAATAGTTTGTAGCATAGTCACAGTACTTGCACTTTTTGGTTTTGTTAATCAAATGTGTGTTTTGATGCTGGTTATAATGAGATTTAATTAACGTTCTGTATCCACATATAGAGCAAATGTATGTATGTTTATTCGTTACTTTGTGTTGAATGATTAAATGCTCAGACATTTCGTTCTCGTTACCAAATGTAGCATCACAGTGCATACATGACATCTTTATATTTTGTAACAAATGGTGTTTATGGACATGAGTTTTTAATAATGTGATTTCTCTAAACTGTTGTTTACATATGTGACATATTATTTTGCTACTTCGTTTTTTCTTGACTATATTCTCTTTTAAAATACTTGCTTCGTTCGGATGTTTGGATTTGACATGATAACGTAACGTTTGAAGTGTGGAGTAGTTCAATTCACAGAATTTGCACAGAAATCTCCCAGAAGAATCAGTTGTTTCATACCAAGTTAGTTTGTTGTCTATTTCCTGAAAAGAAAAGAAATTTACAATCATATATTGGCGGTACTACTCACAACAAAAGATCAATTAAAACACCTCATTTTGAATTATTTTGGAATCTCATTCAAACCAATACCTGTAAGTATAACAATATAAATTATTGAGTGAAAAATATATGACTATGGTACCTCTGAAATAAAACCCAAAAATATTCTACTACCTTTAATAACATAAGAAAATATGCAAGTTAAAGCATTTTATTTCCTGAATTGCAAATAGTGTCTAATGAAACTACTTACATCGTAAATACATTCAGTAAAGTCATCATTTGATTTGTCATTTTGGTTCTGTTCCTTATATTCTCCCTGGGCTGGAGACTGAAATTATATAAATTATTTTGATATAGACATACTACACCTATTTTAAGTATTAACAGTTGATGGTAAAAACGGTCTTCTATTTCTGAAATATAATTTCAGTCTCATATAGTCTCAGTCTCATAGAAAGTCTGAAATGGACTTAAATACGTTTTTGAGCACTAAGAATTTGATGGAGAAAAATGGCTTTCCAGGAGAGATTAACAACATAACACACATTCTACTCACAGCCCCACACTAGGATTTTCTCCTGTGTCATGGGTGCCATGGATGCACTTACAGCAACTAATACACAAAAATATCTTACAAACATGAAACCCATGGTTTTTAGAACGGTATGGTGACAGCTCCGCCTTATGCGTCGTTAAATCTTTTAGGTTCAAATTAATTTTGTAAAAGTGAATTAACAAATGAGCACTCATTCCGTTTATTCAGTGATCAGCCTAAACAGCCTTCGGTCATCTGTAACCAACTACACATAGATTAATGGTTCTATCTGAAGCTGATCATAGATGTTACTTGCGTCCTAAGAATGGTTGTACAAGGTACCATCTCCTCGGTCGACCCTATATATACATATATACCAATTATGTTTTACCTCTGTACAATCCTCAACAATATTTTCTATAACAATATTAATTAGCGAATTTACATTCGCATCACATAAAGGATCGGATTCAAACGATTCATTATATTCAATTTTGATTTCGTCTTCTAAAACAGGAATGTCCATTATATTAAATTAGGTCAATTTCTACTATAACGTGATAAAAATATATTCTATTCAATTTGTTTTTATTCTCGGATTGTTTGATAATTGTTTGTTTACAATAATTAGTGTCATGAACTGTCATGAGCGCAAATGGCAAACGTCAAGTGTCACTGTGTCATGTTTACTTTTTAAATCCATACCCAATAAAGGCATAAGATAGGACCTAAACAGATTAATTAAACTCGATTGTAATATAGATTTAGGAACTGAGTTTTGAGCACATGAAACTAATCTAGATATATTTATTATAATTAATAGTTAATTAGGATAAGTATTTATAAAAATCATACATTAATATATTGAGTGTAATATATTTTTCTTATTCTGTCCAAAGTCATTCACGTTATTTTTAGTCTGTATCGCTTGCGCCGCGTTACCGCTCCGTCGTTCATTTCGTGCTTGTTTCGATTCATTCAGTTAATCAGTCTGCTCGCAACCATCGTGAAAGGTGGTATACTCGCTTTCGTTCTTGCAAAACGCGTTTCGGTGTGATTTGTGTTTGATATTGTGGTGCACGATGGCTTACAACGGTAGTGGTGGCAAGAGACTGTGTACAGGGACAGAGCTCGACGTGGAAAGGGTAAGTTTTTGATTTGCAAACACATTTGTCAAACACCTACATTCACTTGGGCGAAAATGGCCGTGTTTTCTACTGTCCTACCGTCATGTTTTGGCTTTTACGCGCTTTGTACGCTTACCTTGCAGCCCGAAGTCATATTAAACCGTACCGTAGGTTCACAATATTTATTTCGTCAAAGAGCATTTGTTGTTGTGCCCACGTTAGATTGTTGATTTGCGGAATTTGAGGTTACGTTATTGACAGATGACAATGATTTGTGTATTTTGTGATGCTCGAATAGTAGCGGGTTCCCTTCCTCGCCGGGAACGTTCGAAGTACGAAAATAACTGGATGGCAGACTCCGTCAATTATTGTGATTGACACGTTTCGGTCATTAGGTCTGGCGACTGGCGGGAAATTTCACTTTGTTCCGCGTAACAATAAGACGCCAGTTACACCGCGTTTATTTAAAATTTTTAAAAGCGAACTCTAGTTTAACTTCTTTGAACCACATATATCGTCTATTACTGGTACACGATCTTTTAACTAATACTAACTTTCCTATTACGATTTTCAGTGACAGAGTGTACAACAGTTTTTAAACTTTTCCGATGTTTTCCGGTTACTTGCCTTTATATTACCATATTTATAAACGAATTTATATTCGATTTAAAACGATTCGCGAGTGGTGATGGTTACCATACAGGCCTGATGTTCTCTGGGTTTCTAAAGCCCTAGGTCAGGTGATGACAAATGATATATTTTTTTTATTTTGTTTTAGAATAATATGTTTAGGACAAGGAAATAGTGCAGGACTAGTGGGTGATAAGAATTATTATTATATATTAAAACTTAACAGAAACATGACATGTGTCCATTCATTTTACGTTTTATTACACACTCAGTATTTTATGTATATATAAATAGCAGTTTTGATGAACATATATTTTATAGGTAGAAATTCCAAAAAGTTCAGTATAATACCTTTTTTGAAATTGCTCTTAACCAGAATCTTTTCTTGTACACACTGAGAAATGAGATGATGGTGGGTAATTGGAACTTCTTATATAATAAATATGAAAAGTTTTTGTGTCTGAAAATTCAAAATATATTTGTGGTCTATAGACCAATCAAGATATATCTTTGGGTAACATGTATGCTTTGTTTCATTAAAATCATTCATAATAGAATATTTACACCTTTTTATCTACTTTATTAAAAGTTATTAAAATTCGATGTATGTATTATATTTTGTTAAACAGTGATAAAAGCTTGATGCCCAAATAATTGAAAAATACAAATACACACACCCTACAAGCCATTTTCTAGTTAACAAATTCTTAGTAAATACATTTTAGATAATATGTTCATAAAAGTCTAAATACCTGAATAGAATGAATCTGTATTCATCCTTGTTTTTTTTGACTACTGTTTATATTTTCTGCAAATAAGATATTGTCAAAAAAGTTTGAAAGAAATCCCTTGTGAATATTGCCATTTGCATTTAAATTTCAGTAAAACTACAAAAACATAGATTTAGTTGTTTTATAAACATAAACTATAATACATATACATCCAAGATAGGCTAGGTAGTCCAAGAATTATTTATTATTTCCTGAAAAGAAAAGAAATTTAAAGAAGAAGAGAGAGAAGGAGGGTAGAAAAAAAAGAAGATAGGCTAGGTATTTTAGGGTAATACTAGAGATTCCTATTCTTTTAGATTTACTTCATTTCACTACCAAAATTTTGATAAACCAAAATTGTCTTGACGTAATTAAGCAAAACTCTTAATTTATTACTATTATTGCTGTCAGTTTGTGAAAGATGCCGTTTATATAAAATAAATTATTTAAAACATGCAATGTAATGAGTATTCGGTTTAAGACTATAAATGTAGTATATAATATGGAAAAGCTTCACTTACTTGTAGTTTTTATAACAGATGAATTGGAAGAAATAAACATGTTAAAAAAAAAATATGTCTCACTACTTCATAAGGCTTCTAGCTGATTATAACACCACCAACGAAGGCTGGTAATGGAAAATGTCAATTTTATTTTAAATCATTTAATATAGTTGTAAATAAAAATCAATATGGTTTTTACTTATAGTTATAACTTGTTCAATCTAACACCAAGATTCTTTATGCTGTAGGTGCTTATAAATAATATTATACAATCATTCGCTCTCAGAGAATGTGTATTATATAAGTATATATTAATCTAGGTCATTAACTACCTATGTATCAAATTCCATCCAAATCCAATCTGTAGTTTTTACTTGAAATGGTAATTTAAATCCAGCCATCCACACAATTCGCTTTTATAATAATAGTAAGATTTTTCATTATGTTTACTTAATTGTAGTATTATTAGTATACTTAATGAAAAATCAATATTATTCATTAACTTAGTGCATGGTTCATGGATAGAATCAAATCTTGTAGATGTTTTTTTTTTAATGGAAATATGAAAGTCTGATAACGAAGGGTGTAGTGACGTCACTAAAATTGTCGCCATCTTTAAATAACGAAAAATATCGATATCAAAAGTAGCATATAAAACTAACCACAAAAGGTGGTAGAACCAGAGTAGTTCGACCGGTGAAGTACCACCGCCACACCTATTTCTAGCGTGAAGCCTTTTTTTGCATTTCGATAGAAGGGTGTGGTTGCCGGCACACTTTTATATGAGGCGACCACT